>JAABNX020000030.1:18327919-18343690 GCA_015163995.2 Mormyrus lacerda
CTGGGATCATCCACATGAGGGCAGTAATGAGAGGCACCTGGGATCATCCACATGAGGGCTGTGACGAGAGGCACCTGGGATCATCCACATGAGGGCAGTAATGAGAGGCACTTGGGATCATCCACATGAGGGCAGTAACAAGAGGCACCTGGGATCATCCACATGAGGGCAGTAATGAGAGGCACCTGGGATCATCCACATGAGGGCTGTGACGAGAGGCACCTGAGATCATCCACATGAGGGCAGTGACGAGGGGCACTTGGGATCATCCACATGAGGGTTGTTATGAAAGGAAGGGTTAAACGAGGAACAGGTGGGGCTTGGTATGGCCACACCACAGAGAACACGGGGAAAAGGCATGCGAGGCAAGACAACATACACATTATACAACTAAATAAATACAACTGTCAAAACATCCCAGGGAAATAAATAATGTTCATAACATAGATTATTGTAGACATTTTTCAGCATAAACCTATCATCACATTAGCAGTGATGTCCAAAAATTTTTAAACTAAGAAAATGTCCTGTTCTGACAGTTATGCTGCAGTACAAGTTGAATTTGCAATGTATAGCAAACCTACGTACTGAACTGATGGAAAGCATTTTAGAAACAGATAATGGTTAGTTGGTCTGCTAAATAGCTTCTGGTCACTCAATTTCAAGGTGACCTCTGAGTCAGAAAGTTCATTGGACTTATATAGTGTTACCACTGTTGGTCGAAAACCAAAATAGGTTTCTGTGAGATAACTGCAATTCAGGACTCGAATGTACTCATACTATAACAAGTCGACCTATTAAACTGAGTAATATTATGGCCATGATGACGGGATCATGCTGTCTCTGCCAGGCCCCGCCATCCCAGTCGGTGTGGATGTCCAGGTGGAGAGCTTGGACAGTATTTCTGAGGTGGACATGGTAAGCACACAGATTGCTCCTCAGGGCGATTCTTTCACAACATTTTCACAGAATATTTTCTGTGTAGAAGCAGCACACTTTAGTGGTTTTACATTACGTAGGTGGAGGGATGGATGAATAAAGATGCATACAGACATATTTTTATATTCCTATATGTGTATGATTTTATGTACATTTGTGGTTTGTGTGTGAGATTTTACACTATGTACCTCAGTGTGAAGCCTAATAATCGTTATAGATTATTTAACAGTATTTTAAGAACTAGTTTTAACTGTAGATACTTCTTAAAATTGTTCCATCTTCAGTGAATGTCTAAGCTGGACTAGTGTAACCCTTCGTCCTAAAATGATGGCAGAGCGTGAGTTAGTGTAATGACCTTGCAGCGCTATAGAATTCTGATGATGCCCTCAAACCTTAGGGCATTAATTGCTGTGCCCATGGACTAAAATGGCCTTTGTTATCGGCACCCCAGGACTTCACAGTGACCCTTTACCTCAGGCACTACTGGAAGGACGAGCGTCTCTCCTTCCCAAGCAGCACCAACAAGAGCATGACCTTTGACGGCAGATTGGTGAAGAAGATCTGGGTGCCCGATGTCTTCTTTGTCCACTCCAAGAGGTCCTTCATCCACGACACCACCACGGACAACATCATGCTGCGCGTGTTTCCCGATGGACATGTGCTCTACAGCCTGAGGCGAGCAGGCGCTCTCTCTGAGTACCTTATGAAGCTTTGCCAGAAACACATTTTAAGTCAGAGAAATAAGCAACAAACGAGGCTGTGAGAGATTAGCAGAGGGGGACATTTCAGATCCAGAAAGAAAAAAATCCAGGCCAAGATTTTGTTTCAACCAACCAGTTCAGTACTCTGTGACTGTGACTGTTTATGCTCAATTGGTTGGTTGAAACGAAATCTTGGTTTGGTTTTCGGGATCTGAAATGTCCAGTTGTGGAGATTTTCCACTGGAGTTTTAGTGAAACTGAAAGAGTTAGAGTAAATATATTCCTATATTATATTATAATACATTATATTAGTCTAAAATATTCCCTAGGATTTTATTATAGATTATTTTCATGTATATGTGTAAAGCAGTGTTTCATGCCTTACTCCAAGTCTCCAAGAATATTAAATGACTTGAATCCTTGCCAGTCGCTACAAAATGGCCGACTTTGTTGTCCTTTAAAAGACCTACACATAAGTTAGGTAACTCCTCCTTGAAAGCTAATTTTTCCCTGCTGTAAATCAGGAACCACACAGGAATTCCCAGAAAGGACATTTGTTTTAAGTAGATGTGTTGAATGTATTGCTTCATTTTAATTATCAAGAGGAATATTGTGATGGGATTAGAACTTCGCAGGATTTTTGATGTGCTTTTTTTGTCAACTTGTGTTTAAATTTTAAGCATGTACTTTCAAGATAAGATAAAACAACCAGAATATAATATTCATGACGTTTTCCATAATCAAACATTGTTTCTCTGTTAATGACCTAATTAAAGCCTGTAGTAGCTGTTATTGGCTAACTGCTATGGCTGTTTCATCCCAGGGTTACGGTCACAGCTGCCTGTAACATGGACTTCAGTCGCTTTCCTCTGGATTCCCAAACCTGCTCTCTGGAGCTTGAAAGCTGTGAGTAACTCCCATAGTTGGGTAATTCAGGTCCAGAGAATAAAAGTCCAGACCAAGATTTTGTTTCAACAACCAGTTGAGTGCTCAACTAGTTTGTTGAAACAAAATCTTGGTCTGGACTTTTATTCTCTGGACCTGAATTACCCAACTCAGGTAAATCCCCTGCCATTTGTTTGGTTGTGTGAGATCACTGTCTCATGCCAGACTCACTTTTCAATGTCGCTGACGGCCTGCAGATGCGTACACCGACGAGGACCTTATGCTCTACTGGAAAAGCGGTGACGAGTCCCTCAGCACCGATGACAAGATCTCCCTATCCCAGTTCCTCATTCAGAAGTTTCACACTACCTCGAGGCTCGCCTTCTACAGCAGCACAGGTATGAAGAGAATCATATCTAGATAAGGAAAATTAAATTGGGAACACACGGGTATTTACATTCATCTGATGCTTTCTCCAAAGCAGCTTACAGCAGAGAAACGGGCTACAGCTCCCAGGGACTTGGACTCATGGCCATCGCATTGTTAGTGCTGTACTCTACTTGTTGAGCTACAGGAGATAACTAGCAAATGCTTCATTCACAATAATCCAGTTTGAGGTGTAATATTACTGCAGATATATATTCACACTAAACCTGCATCAACATCGTTGAATATATTGTATAGATGAAGGACGATGTTTCCCGATAGGAGGAAAATCCTAATAAAACGTGTTAGCCACATGCCAACACTCAATAACCACTGGGTACTTTTCCTTCCTTCCCTTCTTCCCTATTTCCTTCCCTATTTCCTTCCTTTCTTCCTTCCTTCCTTCCTTCCTTCCAGGATGGTACAATCGGCTGTACATCAACTTCACTCTCCGTCGGCACATCTTCTTCTTCCTGCTGCAGACCTACTTCCCCGCCACGCTGATGGTCATGCTCTCCTGGGTGTCCTTCTGGATAGACCGCAGGGCAGTGCCTGCCAGGGTGTCCTTAGGTGCCTTGAGACTTCAAAGAAATCCGCTTAGACTAGTAAATGCATAAACTCTCACTAAAGCCATTAATTATTATATATTTGTCATACATTACCCTTGGCTTGACTATTAGTTGATTCTTTGAATCCAACCTCTGTTGTGATGTTGGTCTTAAGACTCTGAACATATTGGATTGGGGAGAGAAGTTGCTAAAGCTTTTTGGTTCTCAGATAGGTTTACCATGTGTCTTTCAAAGTGAATGTGTAAACTATATGGATCTTGCCCAGGTATCACCACGGTGCTCACCATGTCCACCATCATCACCGGAGTCAACGCCTCAATGCCCAGGGTCTCCTACATCAAAGCGGTGGATATCTACCTCTGGGTCAGCTTCGTGTTCGTCTTTCTGTCTGTGCTGGAATACGCCGCTGTCAACTACTTGACCACGGTTCAGGAACGCAGGGATCGGAAGATCAGAGAAAGGCTCCGAGAGCAGGTAGCCATTACTTTTTCTTTCCTTTCTTCATCTAACCTTTAAACGTTTTTAAACTTGAAAGTCTGAGGTGAAAATGAAAAAATGATCAGTGAAGCAGTGCTTACCTTCAGCATCAATTGCTGATTTTCATGTCTTTAGTTTCAGCGTGCATTATTTTTATTTAATTACTCCACTGGCGTTTTTATCCAAAGTGATTGACAATTTTTAACCCTTTATACCCCATGGTATTTTACTGAAGCAATGCAATTGTATGCTTCGGAAGGGTACAACTTGTATGAAACTCTTTAAGAAAAATGTTCCTATTCCTAATCATCCAGTAATATTCAATATTATGAGGGACTGGCATCCCACTACTTCCTGCATAGGCTTCAAGATGTCTTTGTCCAAGTTGACTTGACCTATAATTGACACCTCTTGCTCCATCTGACAGTCACTGCCCTGCACCTGCGGCATGTCCCACACACGCACCATGATGCTGGACGGGACATACAGTGAAGCAGACACCGAGAGCCTGGCGGGATACACCTTAGCCCCCATCGTAGCTGAGGAGAAGGAGAAGCAGGACCAGATGGTGGGCCACCTGTCCATGAGCAGTGTGTCCAGCACCACTGGCAAGAAGAAGGGACTGCGGGGTTTGCGCATCATCGAGAACACCCACGCCATCGACACCTACTCCCGCATGATCTTCCCAGGATCCTACATCATCTTCAACTTGATCTACTGGTCCGTTTACTGCTGAGAACCCTTCCTGGCTTTGGCAGAAGAATAAGGAGAAAGTGTTTTGGTTACATGACAGAACCGTAAGCTAGGCTAATAATTACTGAAGATCTTTGACATTTTAATAACATCAGACCTGCGTGATGCATATGACAGTGAATTTTAGGACATCCAGGTTAGCCTATGCTAATTCCTGGTTTACATACTATACAATACAACTGTTTAACACAATGACTTGACTTTACATGAGCAGTATGAGCCAGACTATCCCAGGAAGGACATACAGCAAGCCGACGGTAATTATTTCAGAGAGACTTTTGACAGCTTATGAAATATTAGTAATTACACTGCTTTTAAAAGGTAATTTGCCATTAGGACTGGATATTTGTAAGTTACTGATAGAGACTGTGGTCAGCATTGCATAGCTAGACAATACCATCCCTGAAGACGTTTTCTTTTTGTGTGGGGAGGGGGCAGCATGATTAATGTTGAAAGGTTTGTTCAGTTGTTTTATTCACCCACATGCAAAAAGCATCCTAAGTTTCTTCCATATCAGAGACTAAAAGCATCAGTAAAATCTGTGTTTATTTGTGACTAGGAATCAGCGAATGATGTGTATAGTACTGATTCCGTGCAGGGAAAATGTTTTAAATTTATTAAATAACAGTCCCTGTTGGCCAAATCTATTTTTCAGTAACTGTTTTGTAGTTTCATTTTTCTAGTTCATTGGATTCAAGTTTGACTCATCATTTACCATCAAATCCAAAGCTCACCAAGGCTAAAATAAAAAATATCATTCATCAATGCGGCTTTCTTACTATACGGAGGAAACTGTCTCCCACAACTCCGAGAAACCAATGAAGAAACTGCCTTTGGCATCTTTTTTAACTTCCTGGACAGTGGTACTTTTATATCATTTGGCAGTTTTGGTGACACTTTCCCTGAGGGGACCCAACTAATATATATTACTTATGTATTGATTAACCACAAACTAAGTCTTAGTTACATACTGATCTCATGTTCGTTTATCATTAATGAATGTCTTTATCAAGCAGCTGCTATATTTGTTACTATATCTCTTAATTCTGTAAACCTTTGTGAACTACTGAAGGATCATGCATGTGAAATATTGAAGTTTGTTCATCGTTGATAAATCGTGTTCTTTTTTCCCAAGCAGCTACTATACTTATTATTTCTTAATTTGGTAAATAATTGTGTACTACTGAAATAACTACTAAGAAACTACTGAAGGAACAAGTAATGAATAACGCAAGTGAAATGCTGATCTCGTTTCTGTTCATCATTAATGAATCATGATGCATTTTGTATTTCATCTAACTGCTATATTTGTTCTTGATTTGTACTTCACTCGTAACTGAGTTGCCAGTAAGTATTTGTGCCCCATCAAGTAAAGTGTTGCTAATTTTACTTATTTGTGGATTACAAGGTCCGGTGAAAGTATCAGACATTTTCAGCTGCAACTGTGAGTTACAAGAAATACTATACCTGGACAATTAATAACTATGTCCTACGTATCATCATCAGAAAAGCACGTTTCTATCAGCTTCTATCTTTCTGATCTTGAAATTGTAAAGATCTTCTAAATAGTAAAGAATAATCAACTGCAAGATGTGCAAAACAGCATTGTACTTTAAAATCTGCTTAGACATCAATGCACATTTTTATAATAAAATACTACATTTGGCAGGCTGAACTGGATTAAATCTGAGTGCTAAATTAATGTGTTGGTTACAGTCTTTAAAATGTTTAAGATACCACTGAACAATATGGGTACCCTGAAAGATTTTTAGAGCTACTTTATAAAAATATATAAAAGGAACTTTATCTCTAAAGGCAAAAAAATACGATTTTTTAATACATTTCATTCTGCAGTAAAAATATACTTAATAACGATTGTGGTAAGATTATGCTTAATTCATTTAAGCATTATCAGGTTATTATAAATATAGTATTATTGAGGTTTTGTAACTTAAAACTTCTTGCTTCCAGAATTCTTATAGCTAAACACAACAACATTAGCACTGGTTGGCTTGTGAGTAACAAAGGGTCATATTTAATCTGTATAAACCTCTATCATCGCTGCTAGCAGTTTATGTGGGTTTTCGTTTGCAAATATCATAGTGTCTCCATTGTGTCCACCTGATGTTTCAATTCAGCAGCACAGGTTGCAGTGTGGTCTGCTTTACTGGGGACTCCTGGATTACATTCTTATCTTTCCACAGATAATATGGATTTCGGTGGGGGTAAGTCACTACAGGAGGGTCCGTTTTCAGTACTTAAAAGCAGCTGAAAGTGTCGCAAGCATAGAGTCTAATCCCCTATCAAAGGGATTAGCTGCCCATTCTCTCACAATTTCACCAGCATTATTTTACATTTTAACATGAAAGTGCACCATCGTCGAGATGGACGATAAGTACAGGTGTGTCATCCTTCCAACCAATTATCATGGATATGGTTTCTGACAACGAAAATACAGATTAATCGCTAGTGAGTAGGTACAAAATTTATGTAATGTTTATTTTTTTGTACAGCTGCAAATCCTTTCCTATATTTCCTCTATATCCTAGTCTGTAAAAAATGACAAAATTTCCATTCATTTCTCATGAACACAATTTATACAATGTATAAATATATAGTTTTAAACTTTTAACTTAAAATCATTATTGTTTGTCACATACATAAATGATACTCTTAGATAAAAACAGACCAGGTTATCTAATAAATATGCAAATGAGCCTGTTCTCACTAGAAGGACCCGTGTATTTCCCTCTGTGACCTGCACGGCCTTTGGCTTGGTTTTTCATGTTTTTTTAATATCACTGTTTGCCATTCCTCAAACAGGTCACAGGGTAAATGAATCTCAATGTGTGAGCCAGAAATATCGAGTGCAAACATACACGATGCCGTTGAAAGTGCGGTTTTATAATTTTTAAATGAAAGAGAGGAAGAAGGGAACCGCCACAATTTCCGGAACATATTTCTCCAAGACGGACACCGGGTGACAGTTTTGGCAAATGTAGAGGTTATTTAGCATGCAGTACTGAGTTTTAAAAGAATGTGAACCGCCTGTTGTAAGAAGAGCCACACAGCAAAGCCATATCGCACCCGACCTCTATGGCCCCTCCTACAAGTGGTGAACCCATCGGAGGGGGGACCCACATGCCTCCTTCGAGCTGTGCCTGACCAGGCCCCATGAGTGCAGGCATAGCCACCAGATGCTCGCCATCGAGCCTCACCCCCAGGCCTGGCTCCGCCGGGGGGGGTGGCCCGGTGACCCGCGTCCGGGCGAAGGAAGCCGTGGTTCTATGTTTTTACTCATCACAAGTGGTCTGATGACCTGCACTTCATCTGGTTCCTCACCCAGGACCTGTTTACCTTGGGTGATAAAGCCCTGAGCAACTTAGCTCCTGGGATCATTGGAACACGCAAACCCCTCCAGCACGATAAGGCGTCGGCTCCAGGAGAGGCATTCAAAACAATTTAAGCTGCTAAACACTGCATATTCCATTGACATATTTCATCTCAAACAATCATGGGTCATTTTGAAGCACTCATCAATAATAATGCAGGACAAATCATCCTTAATTCTCATGCTGACCATTATAATGAATTTTGAAGGTATTTACTGTATAGCGCATTATAGATGAAGAGCTTCATAGAGCATTCATAATGCAAAATAAACATGGCTATAATGTATTATGCCTTTTATAAGTATTTATATCCTTGTTTATAATGCTTTATGAATACATTGAAAATATCTGTAATGTAGTTATATGATTGCTTTAAGTATTACCCAATTTTGTTTTAAGCTATATAACAGGAACATTCTGGGTTCCATTCTTGGTCACTGCTCACTGTTTTGCAGGTATCAGGTGCTTCTACTTGTGCTATACCAATATCTCTATGTCCCCAGGGCTAAAATCCATACAAGTCATCCTACATAGGCACCATCTTATCACTGTCTGGTCAACACCACTCACAGCACAAGCGATAACACAAAGGATTACACATAGGATAAAACTACTGTAAAGAAGCATTAGAATCGCTATACAATCACTTTCATTTAAGTGCCAGCAGTCGGCAGTTCCCCATTAGAGAATATAATACTGGCGAGAATTTGATACATTTCTAGCAGCTAGTTGTGCAGTTCAGCGAAACATCAGCTTGCAATCTTTTAAACATTCTCATTCTTTAAATACATTGCTGCTATACTTGCATAATTGTATAGTATTATTTATTAGGCTACTTGGCAGCTCATTAGTCAAGCGATGCATTTATTTATAAAACCTGAGTGTGAAATCTGCAAAACGTTCGGCGATTTTTATTTTACGTTTAACCCAGTGAATAAGAAATATGTCATTATGAGAAGTGGTGTGATGCACATCCACCACTGTCGAAAGATCACATCTGCGCCATCTGACTCCGGAGGATTTAGGGTTTTAGACCAAATTGCTTTTTCCTACAGTGGAGATTAAGTGGCACGTGCTTGTACGTAGCTACGCGCATTTCCCGAACCAGAAGTGGATAATAATGTTCCAGACAAAAGAAAACGTCGTGTACGTATTTTTAAGGCAGAATCTGAATTTTTAAACAGTCGGGCTCCAGATTTGTGACTGGGTGCACCATGTGGAGGGATGCCTTACTGCTGACCTGTATCTGGTTAGTGGGAGTTGCTGGAAGATCTTCCAGACACGGAGGACACACGCTCGAAACTTATCGACAAACAAGGTAGGGTTTTATAACCGTAACCTTTTTGTAAAATTGCACTGAAAACTTCACCGTATATTATTTCATTATGCTAGAGAGGGCATTGAAATGGAGGATCTGCTCCATTTCTGCGCTCTCAACTTGATGTATTATTCGCCTTTGACGCAAGTATGACCTATAACTTATTATAACTATAGGCTACTTGTATGTCTTTATCCTAAAAGAGAAGACATCCATCCTTCTGTGACGGAAGTTTTGCTTGTAGTAATGCATTTTTCATTATACCCTTTATTATACGTTTGTCAGGGTCAGCACCAGTTTGTCCCAGTCTTTTGTGTCCCCTCCCCATTTGGCCAGCAGGTGTCACTGGCCATCCTGTCTTCCCTTTTGTCAGCCTTTGTGTTTTCGCCTGTTCCCCTTCAGCTGCATGGCCCAATGAATTAACTCATTGAGACCTGCCAATGCCTTTGCTGTGTGTTTGAATCCTCTTTGTTTGTATTTTGTCCCCTAGAGTTGCATTGGTATCAGTTTTCCTGGTTTCTATGAATTGTGGGTTTCTGTTTTGGTTTCTTGCTTTGTGCCTTGGTTGTCTTTTACCTGTCTTTCTTAATTCCCCAGTATTAAATTCTGTTTCTGTCCGTTTTAGTTTCCCTGTGATCTCCCAGTTTCCTTGAGTTAATAATTAATTTCACCTGTTGCTTCTTTTCTTGCGGCAGTCCTTGTGTGTTTCTCCCTGATTGGTTAATTGTTTCAGGTTTCACTCCTGCTGTGTCGTTACCGGTTTGGTTTCTGTAGTTAAGTCCCTGCCTTAGTTCAGTTCCCCAGTGGTTCATTGTATGCCAGTGATGTTGTTGGTCAGTTGTGTATTTCAGAGTGTTAGTAGTTACCTGGTGTTGTTTTATTTTTGTATGTTGTCCTCTGCCTGCCTGCTCATTGTCACCCTGACCTTTTTGTAGTTAGTCTTTGTTTCTCCTATTTTGTTTTCTTTCATCCCTCGAGGTCTATTCTGTTTTGTAGTGTTTTCAGTTTTGTTAATAAACCCCCGTGTTTCCTGAGCTGTCAGAGGTTTGTCCACCTCCTCCTTCCCAGCATGCACCATGCCACGCCCCCGTGCCCAAACCCCCCCCCGAATCCTAGACAGTGTTGCTGCTGCTCTTATTATTATTATTGCAAAACTGTTCCATTCATTTCCACATGTGTGCTTCAGATTATTTTGACCAATCAATCAGGGGTATGCAAAACAGGAATCACCGTTAGGCTAAGCTTGACATTTGAAATCTAATTTATGTAGCATTTTAATAATTGTTATAATTTTTATGAACGATGTGCATCTCAGAGAAGATGCAGTCAGGAAAAGTGATCTGTCTGTTTTTTTTTTAGTATAATGTACAGAGCCAGTAATCTCATTAAAACTTCATCATCAAATTCAATTACAAATGTCATTATTATTCTAGTACATTGAATACGGGCTGCAGTACAATTCGAGTTAAGAAGCAGTAGAATTTTTTGGACAGTTTGTGTGCTTCGTGACGTGTGAACAGAAATGTGTAGCAGTTTGTGTAGCCAATTTTATCTGTACTAAAACTTTGTGTTTCCTTGCACATCTTTCAATTAATTTTGCATTTAACTGAGCAGTAGGACCACTGCTGGTATGGAAACGTCCCTCTTCGGCCTGCTCTCGCAGGCAGCAGGAACTCTGTTGCTCAGAGCAGCATAGTCAGTGGTGCAAACAAAGATGCTCTGATTTCAGCTGTCTGTTTTCCTGAGGACAGACATGACTGAGGGGATGCATCTAGCAAGCAGATTAACAGGCAGGGGACCCTGGCAGCCGCAGCCAGCAGCTCATTCTCGGCGTCTGTTGGAACATTTTAAATAACCCTTAGCCCTGGGCACTGTAAAATCATGTCTTCCTGACTTTCTGTCTCTCTTACTCAGATGTCATGAACCACTTGGGTTTTTTACATTAATAGAAATGATTCATTCTCTTTATCTAAATGGACTCAGACAATCATTCTATGTAACACTGGGTTGTCATTTGCATATTTAGTTTTAAAGGGTTTTCTTTTTTTATGAAATTGCTCACATTTCCAAGAGGTCCTGAAATGTTCTTTTATGTTTCCATCCATTTCTATAACTTCTTAATCAGTTCAGGGTCAGAGTGAACCTGGAGCTTATCCCACGGACCACAGGCCATGAGGTGGGGGACACCTTGGACGGGGTGCCCGGGCATCATGTGACACGCACACACCCACCAATGGCAATTAGGGCACACTAGTGTCCCTCCTCCTGAGGAAAATCCCAGATGTGGGATCATGAATGGAGTTAAGTTCACAGGATTTTTAAGATTCTTTGGGACTTCGAGATAAAACACTGACACAAATTATCCAGTGTGGCATTTCTGCTTTTTAATAATGCTAAGCCTTAAATAAAATGCTGTAACACAGAACAATAACCTTGAAGATGTTCTCATAACTGATAACTGTAAGATGAGACTTATCGTTCATAAATAGTAACACTTAAATAGACCATAAAGGACTGTATATGAGGAAGAGTTGAGTTTTTAGGTGGGTCATCTATTTTTTTTCAGTAAAAGCAAGAGATGTCATGATTTTTGTGCATAAATGTTCCTTTCATTTACAAAACAAACAGAACAAAAATCTGGAACAAAAACGGAGATGGTTCGCCAAATATGCTCTGCGATTGATTCAGCCAAAGAAGGATAAAAGCCTCCTTCATCTTCTTTTGTGCCGATGAGCCAACCGCAGCCTTGCCCAGCTTCTCTCTCCATGTTTATTGTGTTTGTCTAAATCAAATCTTCTGTTAATTTGTACTTCTGCCTGCCAGTTTTGCTTTTTCTTTTATTCTTTGTGCTTGCTGATTTTGCTGCATTGGCAGAACGCTGCTTATTCTGGCACACTGATGACAGACACAAATCACATGAGTAGTGTTTGTTGCGTACCCTCGGTTAACAACTAGGAACCAAGTAATACATTTCCACAGAATCACAAAAGACAGCTCAAATAGGATTGTA
Organism: Mormyrus lacerda; assembly: GCA_015163995.2. Taxonomy (NCBI): domain Eukaryota; kingdom Metazoa; phylum Chordata; class Actinopteri; order Osteoglossiformes; family Mormyridae; genus Mormyrus; species Mormyrus lacerda. The sequence continues at coordinate 18,340,390 of JAABNX020000030.1, forward strand.
ACTTTTTTTCTGGTATAATCTAGGCAGTATTCGGTCCCGATCCTCGGTCACCCCCAGATAGTCTACGTTTCCGCTCGTTCCCAGCTCCCCAAAAGGTGCAGTGATGCGGATTGTCTGGCAGGGAGCGGGGAAGGGAAGGGGGTGAGAGACACTGACCTGCAGAACTGCCTACAGGACTGTAAACCTTGTTTGTGCCAAATAAAAACTGTTGAATCCTTGAAGTCCCTGAATTTTTATCAGCGGCTTGCTGTAGAATGCAAAGTAGACATTGAATCTAAGGTATAGTAAACATAGACATATCCATCCATTTCCATCCCCCCACACACACTACTTGGTACCTCGGCTGAACACTGTTTTTGTTTGCACTATCTGCTCCAATATGTATCTCCAGTTTGCACTTGTATCATTGCGTCTTTTCATGTTTCCCCGAACAATCATTCTCTTCCTGTCTGCACCTAAGTGCCAAGGACTACCTTATGAATATTTTGCACAGAAGCATAAATTACACTTATATTGATAAGGTGACTATAATGAATTATAATTTATTGCATTTGTATATATTTTACTTGCACCTGATTAGATGTAACTTGCGTTTCATTGATTCTGTACATGTACTCAGCACAATGACAAAGAAGTTGAATCTAATCCAATTTAATTATGGTCATTCAATCCTGTGATAACAAATATCCATGTATATGCAATATATGGACAAAGGTACTGGAACACCTGGCCATTACACCTACAGCAACTTTCATGACATCCGATTCTAAATCCATAGGCACCAGTATGGAGTTGGTCCCTCCTTTAACAGCTGCCACTATTCTGGGATGGCTTTCCGCAAGTTTATGGAGTGCGTCTCTGGGAAGTTTTGACCATTCAGCCAGAAGAGCATTTGCGAGGTCCGGCTCTGAGTTTGAACGTGAAGGACTGGCTCGCAATTTCCATTATAGTCAATCCCAAAGGTGTTCAATGGGAGCCAGTCAAGTTCTTCTACGTCAAACTCACCTAACCATGTCTCTATGGATCTTCCTTTGTGCAGTGAGGCACAGTCAAACTAGAACAGAAAAGGGCTTTCTCCAAACTGTTCCCAGACAGTTGGAAGTGTAGAATTATCCAAAATGTCTTGATATGCTGAAGCATTAAGAGTTTCCTTCACTGGAACTAAGGGGCCAAGCCAAACCCCTGAAAAACAACCCCACACCATAATCCCCCCTCCACCAAACTTAGCACAATGCAGTCAGACAAGTACCGTTCTCCTGGCAACCGGCAAACCCAGACTCGTCCATCAGGCTGGCAGACAGAGAAGCGTGATTTGTCACTCAATCCGACACCAGTGTTGGGGAGTAATGAGTTACATGTAATGGCGTTACGTAATTTAATTACAAAAAATGTAATTGTAATCTGTTACAGTTACCAGCGAAAAAAAAGTGTAATTAAATTACAGTTACTTATGGAAATATTCATGATTACAATTGTAGTTACGTCATAAGATTGTATGCAAAATCTTGCTAATAACTTTAAAAACAGTATTTTTATTGCTTTTCATGTTTTTCTTATGCAAAACATCCTCCTTTGCGATTTCCCTCCACAGCCGAAAGTTTGAAACCATTCGATGCATCTGATTGGTTATCCTGTTGCGTCTACATTTGCAGCCAATTCTGCTAATTAATTAACTTGCTGGAACGGTCTGAGTTTCAGTTGCAGGCATTGGCAGACAAGAAAAGGAATGCATTCCATTGCTGGAAATATAAAAAACATTTCCGGTACATTATGCAAAAAGGCACACATGTTTTGTTGCTTTAAACATGCACATCGAGGAGAGAAAGTGTAAAGGTGGCGCTTGAAAACCACAAATCTGGCAGGTAAGTCGATGTAAGGAAAGGTTGCTGTAATTGTAATGCTCTGAATTACAGGAGGGCATAATAGTCTTGAAGGCTGTAAATATAATTATGGTTAAATCTATCTTGTGTCAAATCATCAAGGATTTAAGAGAACTGCCTTTTTCATACCTTACAGTCCTATCTTGAGGAGGAGTCTGGATCTGACAAAAACCTCTCTGACGAAATCAGAGCACCTCCTAAGAATAGATGACCACGACTTTACAATGAGACCTGGGTTTGGAGGTGAGGTCCTATCAAAACTGTTAGCTTGTCTAAACTGGCATTTTCCATGTATTTGGCATTTGTATCACTTTAAACATGACTTATTTAAGTTGTACTCACTTAAGGATACATTTTACAAAATTTTTATTAGAACCTTCTTTGGGCTGGCATTTCCCTTTTATGTGACATTTTTATTACTTTTTCCTGCTACACACGCAAGACTGACTATTCTTTTAAACTTTAAAAGAGCATTTTGTAACCTGGTTACATTGTGCAAGTTAATGTTGGATGTGCAGCTTAAGTGTCTCTGAGAGAATTTTTGACCTTTGACCTTTTTAAATGCTGATGTGTTATAGCCGTAGAATCTGAATAGCATTTATTCATCCTGCTGTAGGGCCTGCAATTCCAGTTGGGGTAGATGTTCAAGTTGAAAGCCTTGACACAATTTCTGAAGTTGACATGGTAAGAGTTTTGACTGTTTTGCTGTAATTATGAGGAATTTAAGAAATGTCATTTAGTAACATTTATGTTAAGAATATTTTATTTCTTTTTTATAAAGGAAAATGATCATATTTTAATAGAAACAGAAGCGTTAAGATGGGAGAGATCTGCCAGTGGTGGCACTGTTATCTCACATTTTTGGGGTTGGGGATATAAATCTCTTCTTGGAATCAATAAAATTCTTCTTATCTAAAAGATTTTTAGTGTGCAGTTTTGTATTAGTTTAATCGCCACCAGGGGGCAGCAAAACAATAACAGAGATGTGTTTCAGGACTTCACCATGACCCTGTATCTGAGGCACTACTGGCAGGACGAGCGTCTCTCCTTCCCGAGCACCACCAACCAGAGCATGACGTTTGACAGCCGTCTGGTGAAGAAGATCTGGGTGCCTGACATGTTCTTCGTCCACTCTAAGAGGTCTTTTATCCACGACACAACCACTGATAACGTCATGCTCCGTGTGTTTCCAGATGGAAACGTGCTCTACAGTTTAAGGTAACCACCAGTCAATGGCAAAGCCAGCCAGATGGCAAAGGATAATGAGACACAACATCATATATAAAATATACACACACACACACAGTGTATGGGACGCTCATTCATTTCTATGGGAAAAATGCTAACACTGACTAATGCTAACCTTGACCTCCTGGTCCCCATAAGGTAAAAAAAAAAAAAAGGGCATTGATGACATTGTG
>JAABNX020000030.1:18351884-18363843 GCA_015163995.2 Mormyrus lacerda
AGGTCCCCCCATGTAATTAGACCCGGCCCTGACTGAGCTTGACGTACGCCATGAGGCTGGTTCCTCTGCTGCTGTTGGAAGGAGCTTTATTAATTAGGCTAAAATACATCTAATGAGATGCCAAAATCTGACGGGGCTATCTGAGCGTATCTCTATGCGTAGGATCCCCCCGCCCACCCGCTACCCGGCATGAACTGATCACAGACATCTGACTCCCTTTGTAGTAAGTGGTTAAATATAGCATCTTCTCCCTTTTGCACGCCCAGGTGTCCATTTCAATCTGACAAGGTTTTTTTTTTGTTTAATAATTGATTCAAGATAAAAGTAACCACTTACTCTCTCTTTTATGTTTTCGCTTTGTCTTATCTTAAAAGACAAGGCAGTCTCAAACACATCTCGTTTCTTTCCGACATATAGGCTAAATTATGTAAGTAATAATTATACAAAAATAGTAACCTTGCGCGATAAGCACTTTCTGCGCCACTACGCTCACAGAGGAGTAAATGAAACTCAGGGACTTTATTCCATTTTGGTCGACATGCCTCCAGCCGTGACGTGCGGGTCACAGAGGAAAATAGGCGAATCGCCGAGCGCCATTGGTGGAGATGTGATAAAAAAAAGCAATGAACGGAGACAACAGGATCAAATCGGTTAGCATAGAGGGAACCATGTTTGCGAGCTGGGAGGGCTTATGATTTGACCTCTTTGTGAGACCTTGAATGAACAATGAGGAAGTAGCATGCAATTTGGCAATTTAGTGGATAGAAATGTAACACACAAATTTAGCAGCTATAGTAGCTAGAAACGGCAACCAGTTCAGCTTGACGCGACTATTGGGTATTGAGACTGAATGCCACATCTTCGTGATTAATATTACCGGGAGATATATTACTCTGTGGGAGGTGGCTGAAGATTAAAAGCGATTGTCCTCCCTTTGGACAGACTGGTTTGGATCACGTCAGAAAACTGTATGAGGTGCAGGGATTTTACCGAGCAATTAAATATTATTGTAGGCTTGTTATGACTCAGGTGTACAGGAGGGCAGAGTCATAAGCATTTTGTGTAATAACATTGGGTCGTGCAGCCAAATTCCAGCATATCATGTTAATAACAAGAGACGAAGCAGACAAGTCACCCCAAGAGTAACTACTAAAGACTAAAAACAAGAAAAAATAAACACACACACTTGTGTGTCATTTCCTGCCATGCCGGACCCCCCCTTGCTGCCACACCTGCTACTCTTAGCTCTCGTTTGAGCGCGTGTGTGGATCACTCCAGCTGCCCTTCATCTGCTCCCTTGTCGGTCCTGTATAAGAGCGCTTCCCACGCCTGTGCTAGCCAGGCCTGTCATTGAACTCATTCCCTGTGTGTGCTCCAGTGTTTGTCCTGTTTTTAACCACCGTGGGCTGTTTTGGTTTTGACCTCTTTTTGGTACCCATTTGAATAAAGCCCCATTTTGTTTCCTCGACACTCTGCATGTTCGGAACGTGAAAATGTGGTCTTAACCTATAAAACAAAAGCAAATGAAGAAAACCTCCCTAGTTAGGACAAAACAGGATAAATCACTACCTGAAAATGTGTACTCACTCCCTATCTCTTCCTTACCCTTAGTAATAATACTTACTTTTCAAGCACATAGGGAATGCCTACAAATATATTTACAATATATACAGTCAGCTACTTCAAGCACAAATGGAGCAACACAAGCAGAGATACAGGGTCTTGGCAAACACTCAGAAAAGGAATTCCACTGGTTCTTGGTTTTCAACTGGGCTTTATTTGGCATCCACCAATCACCTACGGGAGGAATTATCATACCCAGGTAATCCAGAGCGGCAACGAGGAGGAGGGCGGGGCCCCTGAGCTGAAACTGGAAGATAATCACACCCACACCAGCTGTACCACAACCACCACAAGAACAATACACACATCCAGTCACAGCAAAATAAATTCATCCATGGGTGTAACAATTATACCTTCAGGTTTTATGACTCACCCCTTGGTTTATTTGTTTTTTTTTTATTGTGTGCATTAGATCAAAGCTGAGATAGGCTGTTGCTGTCTCCTAGCATTATCATACCTAGTCGTTCATTTAGTTTCTGGGCTATATCATGGAAAGGTTTGCTGTTGGTCTCCGTAACGTTATGCCATATTAAGATACTGGTTGAAAATGTTCTTTGTGGGTCTCTTTGCCAGCTCAGAAGAAGAAGAAATATTTCATCAGCGTAGAAGAGGCAAGTGTAACAGTGATTGCATCTTAAGGGAAGCCAGATCAGAAAAAAAGAAAACGTTAAGGCGATTTTACGGAATCCAAGCCCCAGAGCACGGCAGTCTAGCTCACGCTGCTGTGTGTGTGTGACATGTGGTGCCTGGAATCATGAAGGTTTCGTCTGAAAGAATCCCGATGCCGTCGCTTTAGGCAAAATACAGCTTGTCAATATCTAATGATATCTATTTTTCCAAAAAAAAACGTATAAAAGTGTAAAACCACACTAAGATAGCTGAAGACTTATCATTTCATTTTGTAAATGATCTTGTTTAATTCCCTGTAAAGAGGACCTTTCATACCACTCTTTGTTAGTCTGGGATGTTTCACATAAAATGCAATTAAGCTCTCTTTGTAATAGCCCAGGGTCCCGGAACTCATAAAGGTGATTACCAGAATGAGCTATGTTGCTATGGAAACATGGACGACGCACCCCCACCCTGCCAGACGGTTGATTTGATGATGACAGTGACCATGTCAGATGCAGTAGCAATCTGTAACAAGATTCAGAGGCCAGCTTCCAGAAAGATCCAAAGAAAAAGAAAGATATTAACAAAGAATGGATCAATAAAGGTCAGTATTGAGGCACTGCAGTGGTTAAAAAAAAAAGGCAGGTCAATTATCACATTAAAAACAAATCCTCCCAAAAGCAAAAAGCACAGCCTGACAACAGCTGATTTAATTGCCTTCTGGAACACTCCAGAAGTTTGCTGAGTTTGGACAAACCTTCTTTTTTGAAAGCAATCCCATGTCCTCTGTGTAACAGTTTGGTCCTCTAAGACTTAAAATATATTAGAATATATTCTTAATGGATAGTAAAGAACAAAAACATCAGTTTTTGCTACATAACCTATCAAGCTAACCAGTACACTGTAATGCACCTTACAACCAACCTTAATTACCTAATTATTAAAAATGCTGATAAGGATCATTAAACAGCAATAGAAGATAACTATAGATGCTCCTAGTACTGTCTACAAAATGCACGCTAAGTTTTCAATTATGCTTTTGCGTTGCACTTTCACGCACTGCTGCTCTGCACACTAAATCATTGTTTCCCAACCCAGTCTTCGGGGATCCCCCAAACAATCCACGTTTTTGCTCCAATCGGGAGCTGACAGGGAGCAAAAATGTGTGCTGTCTGGCAGGGAGCTGGGAAGGAGCAAAAACATGGGCTGTCTGGGAGTCCCTGAGGACTGGGCTGGGAAACACTGTTCTGTATTGTTCACATAGCAGCCCACGTTTGCACACTAATTATTCCCATGAGTAAATAAGGGGTAATTGCTTGTGCCATGTTTAAATTAAGCTAATATTAAGCAGAAAATCGTCACTGCCATAAAAAAGGATGATTATATTACAAACACATATATTTAAAACACAGAAGCCCTATTCATTAACCCCCCCCCCAAAAAAAAATAATTATATAATTGCATGTGTCTGTTGTAGCTTGTCATTTCCAATTCCAGCATTATACACAATGCACTGGGTCACCCTTGTATGTGTATACATGCACATTGCATCTGTTAGAGCTTGTCAATTCTAAGTCTATCCACTAAGAAATGTTTCCTTAGACTGGTGTGTTACATTGCGTAATACTTGGGTGTCTATACATATGTGAATAACCAGGCTAATGCTCACAGAGGGTGAGGGCAATAGTGATACAGACGCTCCTCTACTTACGAATGAGATACGTTCCGAACGGCCGTTCAAAATTCGAAATGTCCGTAAGTCGTTATTCAACATCATTTTAAGGGTTTACGCAAGTACAAAGAACTAGGATGCTGGGAGTACGCACGCTACGCTGCTGCGCGGCGGGAGTAGCGGCCAGAAGTCGTACGAGGCGGAATTGGTGCGGAGAAAAAAAATTTGATGTTGCGGACAGGAAACGGGAGCCCAGTGAACATAATTTGGACTTGCTGTCCTCTTCATTCATATGTCAGAAAATTCGTAAGTTGAAAGTTCGTAAGTAGAGGAGCGTCTATATTTTATCCATCTCCTAATAAATTCAGACTTGGGTGTGACCCTTGTTTGATTACGCTGCTGGAATAGCAATTTCATTTTAGCCAGAAGATGAGTAATTTAGTTGAACTGGCTTTCAAGTCGTAGGGCACAAAGACCAGGCTGTACAACAAGATCCTTGGTTTACTGAATCAACAACAGCTGAGAACAAGCATGAAAAGAAAGGCTTTTTGTCAACATGGCCACAAGACCGTTTTGTCTACTCCACAAGCATTATCCAGAGTCTGAAAACACTAAATAATTCTGCCATAGGAAGGCCTTGAAACAGAGAGGATCTATTCATTATTTGTTCTTCAAATTCACCCCCTCAAATCTTGAATCCTCCCAACATGTACATTACTGCTGGTAATTAGCTACTGAAAAATATACTTTTTCACTCGTACATTTATTAGATTCATTGTCCTTGTCGTAATGCACTTCGTCTCACAAGCCCCCTAACTTTTCAGGATCAGGACATAAGAGCCTGCATTAAATAATCATTTATGTTTTTATAAATGTATCACACTGAGGCTGTTAGTGAGACTCGCAGACGATGTGTAATTTTATACTTCAGTCTTCTTCAAGCACCCAAAAACGGAAAATTGGATTTGGATTGATGTCAAAATTTGAAAAACAGTTATGGAGCACAGACAGCATGATGCATATCATTGCAGCTACGCAAATTTGGGGTGGGGAATTGAAATTCGGCCCCCACTCTATGTGTGTGGAGGTTGCATGTTCTCACCATAAATCTTGGTACTCCCACAGTCCAAAAACATGTCATCCGGCTGACTTGTGTCTCTGGATTGCAACTAGTGTGTTATGTGAGCATGTGCCCAGTGATGGACTGACATCCCTTTCAGGGTGGGGCCCTGCCTTGTGCCCCCGGCTTCCTGTGATAGGCTTCAGACCCCAAGATGGATGGATAGGGGGGTTTGATGGAGTAACTCTGAAAAAATTTAAAAACTGTAAGTACATTGGCTAGACACACTGTACTGTATGGCATGAAAGAGATGTGGTGAGACATCTGGCTTTATAAAACTCTTTCTTGGCTAAATGAAAGGCTTGTCACCTGCTCCTGTGACTCCTTAGGTTAAAGGCCCCAACACAGCTTGCTATTGCTTATGCTCAGTATCAGTCAAAAGTCTGGACATGCCAAGCTGCTTACAAAGGAGAGTGATGGTGTCGCATCACATGACCTGGTCACCTGGCTCAGACACAGTAGAAAGTGTTTTGGAGGAGTCTAACCTGAGAGTGAAGGAAAAGCAGCCAATGAGCACTTAGCATATATGTGCGACCGCCTTCAGGACAGCAGGTAAAGCATCCCAGGAGGCCACCACATGAAACTGGGGTAGGGGACACAGTAGGGTCAGCCAGTCCCTGGGGCGACTGGGGTTAAGGGCCTCGCTCAAGGGCCCAATGGCGGGATGATGCTGCTGACCCAGGGACCTGAACCAGTAACCTTCTGGGTCCCAACCCCCAACCAATTATTATTTTTTATATAAACCTTTCTATGGGCATGTGTGCAAACCTTTCACTGGTGCTGTATATTATTTACACAATAGGATATAACTGAGTACAGATTTACACATTAATTGCTAATGGTGTTTAAAGAGGCAGCCTACCATCACTCTCGATAAATCCAGAGGTGTGCAGCATCATTTGGCATCAGTTTTCTGTGCCTGTGGGGCACACACAACTACCCCAGCAGTCAAAGATGGATGACTGGGTCACTCGAATTGTTATTTTACATATCCCGTACATAATTGTAGCATTTCATGCTGATGTTTATTGAATGCACAATAAACATGGATATAGTGTTATGCCTTTTTATAAATACTTATAGCTTTGCTTATTATACTTTATGAATGCATTAGAATGCATTATGAAGGTTTCTATAATGCATTGTGATGATAACTTTCATAAAAGTGTTACCAACATTTTAAATATTAACTTTTGTTAACTTACAAAATCTGGCAATCTAATCTAAAATTAACAATGACCTTTAATTTGCATTATTATTATTATTGTTGTTGTTGTTGGCTGCTGTTGTTATTGTTGTTAATAGTATTAGTATATTAGTAATTATTAGTAATAGATTAGTATGCATTCTGCAGCTATGGTAGTATATACTCTTTAGTGCATTGCTCTTACTGTGTATTGCAGATACCCCTTGCTGTGTCTTTATAGCTTCATAGATGTTTTAGAACCTGACTTGTATTTAAAATGCAAATGTGTGCAATATATCCATGTGTAACAGTCATTTCTCCCAGCATTTCCACACTATGCATGCAATCCTGTGAAGCTACTCTGGTCATATCCAAGTCAACAGTGTTAGACGCCTTGACTGCTGCTCAGTTATTCAGAGGCCCTAACAGGAGGTGCTGTCTCTGTGCCAAGTCCATAGGCAGTGAAACCCAGAGCTACATTTAATGCCCAGCATTAGTCACTGAAAGCAAAGGAAAATGCCTCAATGCCTCATGATTTTGAAATGTAATTAGTTTGCCAGGCAGGTAGACAGGCTATGAGAATTTAAGGATCCCATTGGCCGTCTCTCCACATCTTTGATCATCCATGCCTGGTAATCGCTGACCTCCGTAGACACGATCTATAAGAGGTCTTCCCACCCTTCTCTTCTCATTGCAAGGAGTGTGCTGCTATTCTGTTTCACTTCAGAGGAAGGTAACCTCTTTTGCACGTTTCCATCGATCCATCCCTCCATCCATTAATTTTTGAAGCTCCTGGCCCAGGTGAGAGTCTCAGACTATATAAGCAGTTGAGATATGACAATAGACCACCGAGGACTATGATGAAAAAAACTTCCTATTTCTGATGAGCGAACAAAAGCAAAATGAAAATAGCAATAAATGGTGGTAACCTTAGCTCACATATGATAATTTAAACGGTAATGGAGTACGGACAAAAGAAAAAATTACCTTGTCTACATGAAGATATTGGTCTCTCCCTTTTCCATGTTATTACTTAAATTAAGATTATTATGTTGACTAATTTACATAATGATGGGTCTTATGTGTTTTCCCATAGCTGTCAGAAAATTACTTCAAAGTTAGAGGACGTCTTGACCTAAAGTCATTCAATTTGGCAAGAACATTATTTTGTAAAAAGTAACTTATTGAACTCTTAAGAATTCATTATAAAGAAAGTCCTTTATTATCTCAAGTTACTTGCTGAAAATTTTAAGAGGACCACATTTCTGTCATTCAGACATGGCCCCAGTCGAAGTGTGACTCGATGGGTTAAGATGCTGTGTCATCAGAAGGTCATTGTTTCAAATTCCGTGGTGGAGCGATGTCATCACTGGACCCTTGAGTGAGTCCCTAAACCCCAATTACTCCAGGGACTGGCTAACCCTGCTTTCTTGGTTGCATGTTGGTTTGGATAAAAGCATCTATTAAAATGAATAAGTCTGCAGCTTAATTAACCAGATATATTCTATAGTCTGTTTATGAATATAATGGACCAGAACTGGACCTCTGCCCTGTTTGGCCAGGGTGATCCTACTCCACCCTACAAAACTAAAAAGCCCCCCCTCCAACCTCCGTACATAATCTTGTGCCCCACCCATCATTTTAAGGCAAGAGACAGGCCATAAAATATTGGCCTACTGATATTTCGACGTCCAAATGAACTTGCAGAATGTCCAGGAATGCGAAACAGTCGGTGTTGTTCCTCTGTGGTCCCTTGAATTCTTTTTGCACAGTCTGCTTTGTGTTTGTGTGGTATATAGGTATATACAGCCATAGAAAAAATTAAGAGACTACGCTATATTTTGAAAACAAACCTGCATTGTGAAATCCTGGTTTAATCGTGGGCTACGCTAAGCAGCCGGTTGCTTCCAGGTTCAAAATTTCTAAGACAGCAGTATTCAAGAATAAGACAAAGCAGAAGACACTGGGAACGACCAGAAACCAGCCAGGTAAAGAGCAGAAGCAACTTTCTAATGCCAGAGATGAACGTCAACTTATCCAACAGTTTTTCATGAATCGTAGGATGACATCAAGTGACCTTCAAAAGGAATGAGAAACTTTAAGTGCAGGTGTGAAGTGCACAGCTAGGACAGTGTGTATCAGGCTCCTAGAAACAGGACTGAAGTCCCCTAAAGCAAGGAAGAAGCCCTTCATTAAGGAGAAACAGGAAAGAAACTGCATCCAGTTTGAGAAAAAAACTATATACAGACATTCCTCTACTTACGAACTTTCAACTTACGAACTTTCAGACATACGAACGAAGAGGATTGTAAGTCCAAATTGAGTTCGTTGGGCTCCTGTTTCCTGTCCGCAACATCAGTTGCATATTCTGCCTAATACGATTACTGGCCGCTACTCCCGCCGTGCACACCCATAAATAATTGAGAAATGGGTGAAACAAAACATTGTGCTGTGGTCTTTTAATTATTTTCTACAGCTGTGTAAGGAGCCCTGCGACATTCTATAAAATAATGAATTGATCTGAGTGGAATGTATATTTTGTGTACACTCCCTCAAATAGATTCTCCAGTCTGAATAGGGCGACATCAACCAATTAGCAAGAAAACACGTTTCAACGTTTCGACCCCTGTCAGACCAGCTAATACATTCCCTCCGGTGATACTAGAAAGATCTCGGAAAGAGCCGCATTGGTTAGCTGCGAACGCCTGACCGTAACCCACGGCGGAGAGGAGCCCTCTTGGTATCAGGAGAATGACTTCTCAGTAGGACAGATGGTGAAAGAAATGTCCAGATAAGGCCTTATTTCATGCATTACATGAGTGTCAGAGATTTCGACTTTTAAATCTGTTTGTCTGGCTCCTGCGGTCTCACTGGAGAAACAGTCCTTGGCTCCTCGCACAGTGTCTGTAGCAGTGGGCCACGTTTCCTAATCTTTTGCGGCAATTATATGTCGTGTTTCAGCGGCGTTATGCACTAATTTTGTCCAATTGTGGCTAATTTTGTCCAGATGCTACAGTTATGCTATAATCAGAATGAACATTTTTACTGTTTTGGTCTCTTCTGTCTTCATGACTTATGTGAACAGTTCATGGTTATGTGAATTTATTATTTGCATACTGCACCTCATCTGCATCTGAAATTCTGCCCAACATACCGTGATGTCAATCCTCCACTCCAATGCTCAGTAAACCCATAAATCATAAATATGGTAATCATTGTATCTATTTTGCTACCCTAGAAAAGTCCTCAGTAACATTAAGTACAGGTGCATTTGCCATCCTGATAAACGCCACTGTGCCCAGTGAAGTTAATAACCACATTGGCCTCCAGGGGGCAGATTGTTCTGAATCATGGTCTGATTGCAATAAATTCAGCAGGTAATATGTTTTTGAATCAGATGCATTTGTAGTTTACAAATTACAAAATACAATTTGCAAAAAATCATGTAATAGTTTTGCTTACAATCAATCAATTTTTTTTCTGTATTTTTCATTTTAATCATTTAATGAAATTCTATGCAGTAATAAAAATTTGGTAATTTTATGTAATAAATTCATGATTTCAATTTTTTGTTATTATTATTATTATTATTGCAGTTTTATTCAAGCACACACAAGAAAAATTTTTCATGTGCCATTTTATTGCAGAGATTATTGATTTCATGTAGTTGTAAAAAATATGTACAGTATAAAATGTTGGAATTGCATACTGTGTTTTGAGTTCAATTGCGCGACATATCACAAACAATCAGCAAAAATCATTAAATTATCCACGGACACCTAGAACGATCTTTACTTCTGGACTCCAAAAACAGATACCCCATCCGACATTTGATCCGAGGGAGAAAAAATATAGCAACAACATTGTGTGGCTATGGAGACCTTGTAGCATGCGGTGTTTGACAGGTTTATTTCGACAGTAAGTGGACGCTGTCTGTGGAGCTCACTGACTTGTCAAATCAGTTTCATGAGACATCAAAAATCCATGAGTGGAAGACCTGAGCCATTTCATTCCCTTTGTGCAGAACCAACTTACGGCTGGTCAGGCAAAAAGCGCAATGAAGAGCTCATCCAGAGCATGTGGCACTCGGGGAAATTGTCGAGAACTGTTATTTACAAACTCCCGTCATGGAAACAGGGCATGATGCTGGCAGGAAAAGGAGGTGACGATCCACTAGCAGCTCTGAGACACAATGGGGTTCGTCACGGAAACTAAATACACCAGGCAAAACTACAAATGGAAGGACCAAGAGGGATCAAAAAGAAAAATGGGGAAAACAATCAACTACAAGGAATAACAAGGAAACAAGGACCAGGAACAAGGCAACACAGGAAGTATGAAGAGGCAAAAGGGACCAGAATACAGCACAGGGTAACATCAACATTCTGACGCAATGACCAAGCAACTGTCCAAGTAAATGAACTAAGGCAGGAGCATAAATACACAAACCAAAGCAGGTAACAAAGCAGGAGGAGTGAGACAAGGAACAATGAACTAATCAGAGAGGGTGCAGCACAATCAGGTAGAGTAATCATAATGCACAGGGAAACAAGTGGCTCAGTGGGCTAAGCCTGTGTGCCTGTAGCCACAAGGTCGCGGACATAAACACACGGAGGCATAAACACAATTTACCCAAAGGGATCAATAAAAAAGTATCAAAGTATCAACTTGATCAAGGAACCAAGAGACCAAAGTACTAAGAAACTAAGAAACAGAAGAATATAACAAAGACAAGTAACACATAATCACAGACACCTAGCAAAACCCAAAACTGAACGCAAATCAAAAACTAGGAAAAAGAAAACTAAAATAGAGAATAAACGCTTGGGAACAAAATCCGATAATTACAAATAACGAAGAAGCTGGTCTCAAACTCATGGCCAAACGGTTTACAGGCACACGCTCAGCCCATACAGCTATGCAGCAGACAAGGGATTAGAGGAAACACACTAAGGGTTTGAAGGACACAGGGAAGACAGGATGGCCAGCACCACCTGCTGGCCAAATGGGGGGAGGTGGAGGACACGAAAGGTTGAGGAGGACGGGTGCTGACCCTGACAATTCCACTCTGGAATCTAGAGCCAGCACATTTTCAAATAGATTTACTAAAAGATTACAAGTATGCTGAAGGGCACCCTTAACCCGTTTAACATTTCATTCACCTATAAAAGCTAGACGCAAACATATGATTCATTTGAAATTAGCCTATTAAATAATCACATAGCATTCTCCACTGAAACATAAATGCATTTATTGCCTTGCCGCTCAGATCTGGTTGGATGATGCTACAAGAACTCAGCAGAAGGTAGCCTCACGAGGCGATGTGCTACATATATATGTTACAGTATATAAAACCATGCATTGTGCATTGCATTGCAAGTCAAACCACGGTTTTTGCTAAAACCTTCCAGCTAAGAGTGAAAATTGTATCACATATGTACTGTTTAGCATACTAAATCAAAACACGGGTCACGTGCAAAGCTTCCAGTTAAGGGAAAATACACCTTCATATGTGCACTGGAAGGCATGCTTACTCTAAGCACGAGGGGGGGCAGTGACTGGCTCAGGGGGCTAATTCTTTGTGCTTGTGATTAAAGGATCACTAGTTCAAGCCTTGGCATCAGTAAGATAATCATGTGTCTGTCGGCCCATGAGCAAAAGCTCACCAGAGCACCAGGGGTGCTATGCGCCCACCCCCTCCCCACCCCCCAGTGCTCCAGGGGTGCTGAGCTGTGGGGGGGGGGGG
>JAABNX020000030.1:18363943-18381407 GCA_015163995.2 Mormyrus lacerda
AGCTTACTCTCTCCTGTATACGTGTCTCCTGGAGAGGAAGATGGGGTAAGGAAAGAAGCATTCCAGTGTACCTGTACTCATACTTATGCAAATGCCAAGTAGAGGATCATTTCACGTCTCACTAAAAGCTGCTTCGTTCACAGTCATTGTTCAGAAGCCGCCGCTATTGGCACAGTTGATTCTGCTTGCAACAGATTCCGTTGTATATCAGCTTTGGCTTTAACAAGACAGTCACTGGAAGATGCTACATTTCAAATTTCCATCCATCCATCCATCCATCCATCCATCCATCCATCATCTTAGCCTGGACACATCTGCATGGAAGCCTGAAGCGTTTGCCAAGCAGCACAAGGTACAAGGCTGGGGTACAGCACAAGGTACAAGACTGGGGTACCGGAGAGAATACCAGTCTATCACAGGGCACAAACATTCACACACTATACGGACTATTAGTCTTTCTTTGTCTTTGGATTGTGGGAGCAAATCTGCATGGCACACACTGATGTGGGTTTGATGCATTTGAGAGACAGCATTGCTGACCACTCTGCCGCCCTGCAGGACGCAGTTTTACTTGCCAGCATTACATTGTGCTTGAATCAGTCACAATTTAATCATGTCAGCTATGAATTAACTGAAAGAGAACAAGCTATGGCTGTCAATTGTAATGCATTATGACTCAGCGCTGAGCTGCTATGAGATCCGTCATAGAATGACATTACTAATGGATTACTACAAAATTATATGGGGAAATAGTTTTACAGAGAAAATCATTTCTTTCATTTGCAGACTTTCATTAAATGAGTTTTTAAAAAGACAGTCAGTAATATAGATGATTGCTGGCTGTGGATCATACACAATGGGGCATTTTAGAAAAAGTAGGCCTAATTGTAATGTTGTAAAGATGAATAGAAAACTTAAGTGTTTTCTTCCATGAATTTTTCTTTTCACCCTATTCAAACAATATAAATATCCTGTATAGCTTCTCAGATTTTGAGCATTTTCAGGGGAAAAACACAGTTTCAACACTTAAATAAGTCTTTGTGCTTTTGTACGTTGCGACAAATGCCTGTGTACTTCAAAAGATAAATAAAATCTAAGCATATCAAAGAATAATAACAAGAATGGTCAAAGTCAGTTTTAGAAATTCTTTTGACATTGACAGAGGCTGGAAAAATCCAGTTGCCTTCTGAAGATGGCGAGGACTTTGTTTGGCTGACATGGGGATATAGATTTTAGGTAGTAGTTAAAAAAACATATAATCGCATAATTTTTCTAAGTTCGGCAATTAACGTTATGTTATTGAATAATCACCCTGGTCGAAGAAAATGGAATCAGAAAATGACTCGGTTTGTTTGGCCATGCAAACAAATACTGAGTGTTTTAAAATAACTGGTTGACTTGACTTCAGCAATGACATGGGGGTTGGGATGGCATGGGATTGGTTCAGTTCTTTTGAAAGACATAATTGGTATAAATAATTGTGCTTTTTGTGATGGTAAAACATGGCAGCGCACAGATTACTCAAGGTCAGCCCCGGCTAAAAGCATACAGACAGAGAGCTAAGCATTGCTCGCTCGCTTTGCAAATAGCCCAGGGACGTCTCTCGGTCTCCCTCTCATTATCGTCTGCTCCCATTGCCAGAACTTTCCTGAAAATTGGATTCACAATTATGCGTGCTTAATTACACTGTCTTACATTTGTATCTTAAATGCTGAATTGCATTCGAAACCCCATCACGCGGTACGTTAATGCGAAATGTTACAATAGATATAGATGGATAGATATGCTTTATTGATTCCAAGGGGAAATTCAGTAATTAAATGCACGTGATAGATAAATGCCTAGCAGATTTGATAGTTATTGTTTGAATGTTAAGTGCGGAGAATAGCTATATTGAAAAAGGTCCCTTTGAATTTATTGTTTTTCCAGCCTATCGCAGTCCTGTATCCGTTCGTGTATATGGGGCATACTGTAACTCTTAATCCTATGATCTGAAATGACCTGACGTCTTGGGTTTGTTAATTATTCCACGCATATCGACACCTGCCAACAGCACAGTTGAGATTCGCACTCTCCGTTCGGTACGCTGGGCTTAAATCCCATTTTAATTATGAGTCACGTACAGGTTATTTTTGTCAGCGCTCTTTTACTCTCAAGACTCCTCATCATAATATTTCAAATGAGAGATCAGGCTAAAATCTAGAGGTAATTAAACAAGACGTGGTATCGCGGTTCCACTTTGATGGTGTCAGGTGTAATCTGATCCAGACTTTTAGTCTGACTGTGACGGATTAAATGTCCCTCCGCCTATGCAAATGTGATACATTTGTCAAATTGGGGAGCCGTTCAGGGACCGTTATCTTCCACCATCCGAGCTGCAAGCCTTGCTCATTTTCCCAAATCTTCTCTAAATTCTGTTGAGTTTTGTGATGTACGAGACAGTCATTAGTTTTAGCCTTTTTGCATGCTGAACTCACAGCTTCGCTGACTCCGTGTGCTGTCACCTATCAAATTTATTTTTTTCGGATTGACTCAATTTATGAATTAATGTGTTTCTCTTTGTTCAGTATGTGACCTGAGAAGTGAGTGTTTCCCCTGAGGAAAGACGAAATTCCGCTTGTCGTGACTCTGTCAGAAAGGCTTGCCATACAGGATATAATAATATCAGTAGTTATGTTTGTATTTTGATAATTTTGTATCATTTGAACCGGCAACATTTACTTTCAGGGAATCAGAGGCTCATAAATAGCCGCTATTCCTTGTTACAAGATGTTTACACTCATTTTTGTCATTATAGACAAAAGAGCTCTCAAATCATTCTACTAGTCATTATACATCAAAGTTTCAGTTTCACACATGACCCAATGACACAAGATTTCACAATTTTCTTTTAAATAACATATAAAAGGCATGGAATGTGAGTTTTTCCAGGAAAAGTTTTGTTCATTATGAAGCAAAAGCAGAACTAGAATTGCCACTTTTCTCCTTTTCACTGAAAAACAGTGTTTGCTGTACATTTCCGTTTAGAAACCTGGCTTAGAGATCTGGTCAAGAAGTTGCCCTCCTAGGGCGTGAAGTTTAGGTTACAAATCCATATCTTGTATACCTCCATGCTAGCTGACCTTTCACTGACTTGGGTTCTTTTAACACTTAACACCTTTTCAATACTATTTAGCCATACCAGGCTCGCAATGTTTGTATTGCTTTGTGTAAGCCTTGCTGAAACTGCTACGCATTCTCCCTGCCTGCTAAATGCTAAAAAGACTTTTTTTTACACTGTTCCTGACCTCTGATATCTCTGTGATGTCAATCAATATCACCTACTAAACAAAGTAACAGATTGGGGAAGTCAGTCTTGATTGTCTTTTTTTATTATTCACATATTCTGCCAGAAAGCCATAAATATCCTTTGCCTTTTACTATCTCATTTCTTTTTTATATAAACCTAAATTTAAAAACCTGTACAATACTCTATTTTTTAAGGAAGTCATTGTCTAAGTTTTAATCACATGAGCTAGTCCCAGATATCCAAAGCTAATTTTTTGAGATCCCTGCCTAGAGGTGTTTTTGTTACAAAGTTATTTACTTTTTCTTAACTTCAACCAAAACCTAAGTAATTAAGCATTTTAATTTATTCATAGCTTACAGCCAGCAGAACATTAGACTCAAAACATATTAAAAAAAAGAAGCTTTTAATTTAAATTGGCCTCTTGTGACTCCATTGCTTGTAGTCTCTGATTATTGTTTGCATTCATCACCAGATCCTAACAGAAATATTGCACTGTGTGTGACTTTCATAGGTGAATGAGTTTAACTTGTGTTCTTCTAGGACAGATAGCTGTGAAGACAGTTTGACATTGTGCTAAATGCTATTAGGTTCTTCTACAGCTCATCTTTCTGGCTGACTCGTGAATGAGTACTTTTATTGGCTGGAATACGAATGTTTATTCGCGTCACATTATGCTGTGAAGTCCTGCAGCGTGATGAGGATATAGACCATTGAAGGTGTTTTTTATTTTTTTTTAACTGAGGTATCTTCCCGTAAGTGTGGATGATGAGTTGGCTGACAAGACGCGAGTGGGCTGAAATTAGTTGAAAGTTGAAAGGTTTAACTGAGACTTGGCGTACAAGACAGCGGCACATAAATTCCCAGAAAACACAGAAAACAAAAAAACATATGGACAAAATAATAAAAAATATTGAATTGTTGAATTCCATTGTGAGATATAAAATCTGTGTTGTATGGCCATTTTAATACCTAGAATATGTACAAGTGAAATATATTTATCTAAATAAGATGATGACCATAAACTGCCCATAATGTGATTGTGTGTGTGCGTATGTTTCCTGCACTTGGCGGGCTTCCAGGATATCCTCTCCCTTGCACCTTCTGCTTCCTGGGATAGGTTCCAGGTACATCCAGAACCCTGTAGTGGTGAAGCAGTAAAGGGAAATGGATTGTGGGATAGATAAATATATAACAAGACATGCAATGATTTAATAATTAGGTCAAACGTTGTTTGGCAAGCAGCCTCTCCTCAGTGGTATTAAATGCTCTCCTTAAGACCATTGTTGTATAGCTTTTCTTGTGGTGTGTGGACTGGAAGCAAAATTCAGAGCTGTCTAAATGTTTTACTTTTGTAAACCTCAAAGATCCTCCCTGCTCCGAAATGAAAACAAAATTTCATTCCCCATTTTTCACCCCAGACTTCTGTTACAGAAATTGTTATAAAACATTCTCCTGACAATCCTGTTTTTAAAGAAGGATGTTCAGTGACACTTTACTTAAAGCCGTCATATATAATGCACTATAGATACCTTCATAATGCATTATAATGGTCACTATTTGAATTAGTAAAGCGTTACAGCATCTTCTACTGACAGTCAAAAGGCATTATAGTGTTCATTATATTCATTCATAATGCATTATAATGGTCAGTGTAAGAATTGAGGATGCTTTGTACTGCATTATAAAGGTATCTGTATTGCATTATTGATGACTTCAAGTAAAGTGTTACCAAACATCCTTCTCTAAAAAATACTAAGGTGAAGTAAAGTGGAGGAGCAGATAAGAGCTCCATAAAGTATTCCCAATGCATAAAAAACATGGGTATAATCTGTTTTGTCTCTTTTGAAGTATTTATAACCATGTTACAACGCTTTATGAATTCATTGTAATGTGTTATGAATGTGTTTATAGATTCTTATAGAGATGGCATTCAATAGTTTTAGGTCTCACAAGAGTCTGCATTACCTGTAAGGAGTAATAAACATTATTGCTAAACACTCATTATATATTAATGGGTCACACAAATGTATGTAAATCATACCTTCCTGTGGTTATAAACATTAATTGTTTATGGCTTGTGGATAAGTTTTCTTTTTTAATTCTTTTGAATATAACTTCTGTATTAAACTGTAGCCAGATCTGAAGATAGATGTTACATAATGCATTGAATTTGTATGTCCAGATCTCCTGCATTCTGGACAAAGACATTTTGGCTTTTCACAAACAAATCACATTTGTAATAGGGGCCAAATCTAATTCTCCCAGTGCAATTTTGTTTTCATTCCACGTTACTTTCTCAGAGTACCATTTTTTCTGTTTGGCAAAATAATTGAATTATCTCTCGAGTTTTTATTTAATTTTCATAAATTAGGCTTTGATCTAAATGCTTCGTGGCTTAATCATAACTGCATAAATAGAGTTCAAAAAGAATATGTAGCCAAATAACTGTGTTAATGATTGTGCTGTTACTCTTTGTGACAGTAATTGCTAAGGACTGAATAAACAGTGAAATGCAAATGAACATAGTTTAAAAAGAGAACTAGGAAAATATATTTTGGTTCTAATGTATTTTCATGTTCAGTTCATTGTGTTTTATTTTCTTTATGCTTGTATAAACACGAGATGCCTGCTGAAAGAAACAGCATAGACCACCATAATTTTCATGCTGCTCTATTCTGGTTAGTGCTGTTTGGTGCTGGTTTGGTGCTGGTTTGGTGCTGGTGTACCTGGTGGTAGTTGTACTCGTCCACCTGCACATGAAACCGGTCCACCAGCAATGTATAATTAATGATGCTGGTCCACCAGCACTAAAACACAACATATGCTGGTATAACCAGTATGCATTATGCAGGTCATGCTGGCAACCAGCTATGCTGGTCTATGCTGCTTTTTTGCAACAGGGATGTAATTAATTATGACCTAAACGTCGTTCTCATGTTTTATGACTTTACCTGGCAGGTTGAAAGGATAGTATTGGTTTCCTAAGAAAATCCACATCACCTCATAGCTCTTGCTAGTGCTTTTTGTCTAATCATAAGCGGTTGGCGTGTACTTAGCATTAGCGATGGATTCTCAGTGGTAATTAGCAAGCAAGTTACTCTAAGATGAAGAAGTTTCATCAATGTGAGTAATATTACGAGGAACAATGTTGTGTTGAGACCCGAATTTACCATATATACTGTTATCTTTGTGTATACTGAAAAACCTTCCAATCATCCATCCATTTTCTGAAATCTCTTGTCCTATTCAGGGTCACAGGGGGTCTGGAGCCAATCTCAGAGGCGAGGGGCACAAGGCAGGGAACAACCCAGGATCAGGATCCAACCCATCGCAGGGCAAAACTCACACACCACTCAGAAACCTTTATCTTGTAGTGAATATGAAAAGAGGCAGCCTGTAGATCTTGGTTTTTTTGCCGCTGATTAAGTTGAGTATTGATTCTGGAAGGCAGCTTGGCCGTGCGCTCTGCTCACACCTACACGCATGGCCTCTGAAGTGTTCCTCGACCACTGCAGGAGGTGTGAAAATCTCAAATACCGGTTGATGGTTATTTCTAAGGTCTGCATCACGACAGACGCCTGGCAGGCATGAGGTGGGGGGAAGGGGAGGGGGGGCGGGCAAAAGTAGTGGTGAGGCCTGGTTCACCGTGCTTGTTTGCATTCGAGTTCTTTGGTGTGTCTTTATGGCATTTCTATGTGGTAGAACTTCTGAAGGCCGACTGGTTAATGTTTTGTGTCATTGGCTGTTATAATGCCTTTTATCCATTGTCAAGGCCCCCCATCCATCGAATACGATACGTTCTGCGACGGGGGATGGATAATATAATACACCCATTATGCAACAAACAGTGTCAGGCTGTCAGCTTCTCCAGTGCTTTTGATCAAGCGGCTTATGTGTGTGACTGTGTTTCTAATGAGGAACGAGGTCGGCTTCTGCTGTCTCAGAGCCAAGTCTGATGATGTTCTCCTCAGATTAAATAATGACAAATTACCCAGCCGTGGTGAGCGTGATTGTATCTGATGGCCACATTGTGCACCTTTGCCCCGTCGGGCGATTGTTGTTCTTGATGATGTCATGGAAGGGGGTATGGTGGTAAGTACTGTCGCCTCACACCTGTGAGACCAGGGTTTGAATTATTATTATTATGAAACCTGGCTTGAGAGCTTTAATCTCTTTTAGACCTGCTGCCATTAGCTACTTATCTGCCGCAGGGTGGAGGTGAGCGCGAAACAGGAGATACTCTGCATGGGACAACAGTTCAGCACGGGGCACATAATTACATACACAGCCAGGCACTAGGGGCACCCCAGAGACACCACTATGCCTGTGTGGACTGTGGGAAGATGTCAGAGTACTCAAAGCAAACATAGAAACACAGACTCTCCACCATGGATGTGTGAGACCACAGTGCATAACCACTGACTGCTAACCACCGTGCCAAAGCTGTTATAATTATTATTTTCCAAGTGACTATTTCACTGATTAGCTAGAGCTCAGCACAGGTTTGCCTTTTTTATTTAACTGAGTATGTTAAATTCAAGATGTCTGAAATATGTATCTTAAGTACCATTCAGCAAAGCACAACAGTAGGCACCTCCAGCCCCCCCCCCCAGGCGAGGTGAACTGGAAAGCTGCCACCTGCTGCCCAGACGTAGTTAAACACCTACATCTGCTTCTGAGACTGAATGTTTGACTTTAAGGCATCCAGCCGTGACGGGGTCGTCACGGACGGATGGCCGCCTTTCCCCCCCATTCCGGCCCCCCACCCTGGGCGAGTAGCGATCATGACAGGCAAGCGAGGCACCGTGGAGCAGAACTCCGGAGGAGAGCCCGGCTTTAAAAGAGCCCCGTTGCCATGGAGACCTACAGTCGCGCATATCAATCCAGCAGAGGGAGTAAATTATGATCGGTTCCCGCCGAGTGTTTGACAAGCTCCTTAAGTGGAATATGGCAACTTGTCTGTTCAAAGAGATACTCGAACACCATTTCAGTGGCGTTCTGCTTGCAAATGTGTGATATTTACAGACACTGCTCCACATCCATCATCCAGCCAGTTATCCAGGATGTGGTCATGGGTGGAGCCTGGTGCACAGGGTGCATCCTGGATGGATGCCAGTGCAGCACAGTGTGGGCACTCGCACACTGTCAACGCGCTCTGTGGAGCTTCAGGATTTGCCGGTCTGTCCAACTGCATTGGTTGGGACTGGAAGAACAACCGCAGTACGAGCGCAGGAAGAACATGCGAATCACACACACGCGTACGCAGCCAAGGGCAGGAACTGCACCCCAGCCATGGAGGTGTGAGATGCAGTGAGTCACTTTACTGCATACACACAATGTATCACATTCTGCATCAATCCCAGAATCCTCATTCGGATTATCATTTCTGCATAGCAGGGTCAGTGCCATGTGGGAGGGGTGAATTTGCAGGCCATGTCGTCCCCCCCTCAAATTTCATCTCTCCCAAATGAGAGCTAGTGTTAATCCTGGTAGGGGATGGACCATTCAGATGCACATTCGAAACCTGTGACTTTGATGGCTAATCTGAACTCTGAAAACCCCCTTGGAACGGAATCTCGAGTTTGCAGAGAATAAAGCGAAGCGTTGAGCGTTGAGTTCTGCCCCACTACTGCTGAGATGTCTTCCATCACGTTTAAATCTAAAGTATTGCTACAGAAGATGTGCAGAGTACAAAGAAGACAATGAATGTCAGAAAGTTACAGGCATATTTCACATAATGCGTGTTATTGAAGGCTGATATATAATTCTGCAGGGCCAGGTTTTCATAACTGATATATTTTTTCTGAAGGTCAGCACAGCCATTTGTGAATTAATTTTTTGTTGAATTGTCAGTCCATGTTTTTTTTTCCCTCAAAGGATATTAATATGAACTTGCCAGCGAGGCCCTTTAGTAACATCCACACAATGTAAATAAGACTTTTATCATTCATTAGAGACGGTAAAATGTTGGTTGATTAAACTTTTTTTTGCAAGATCTCTATATGTTATTCTAGATGTGTCATCTTTTCTGATTATTTTAAGTTATATACTAGGGTAAGATATTTAAACCAATTTGGGAGACATCGATCTAAACTCAAGTTTTAAGATGATTAACAGGGGACTTTCAAGAGATTAGTCCTAAACAGGAGACACTTAGTGAAATCCTGAGGTTCACACTTAAGCTTTGAGAGACGGCAATCCATCGAAACTCCCCAGAGGAATCTGAAAACTGTAACAATATGAAAGGAAGCCTGTACTTCACGTAATGCCAAGTTTCCCTGGGGAATCCCAGAATTGTAATGATACCAGTATTTTCTTTTTTTTTTTTTGCCAGGTTTCCAAAGCACTTAAATCAAAGGCACCCTGGATGCCGTATCGACTTCATTCCCTGGAGCTGGAAGAGAATTATCTAGAAGATGGACAGATGCAGCGCTGATTTCGACTTTGTGACTGAGTGCGTCTCAGTTCTTATATTTATGCACAAGAATGGCAACAAAGGGAGTGATATTGAGCCTTTGTTAAGCAGGCTGTTAATGGTCGATGTCTTCGCGAGCTCTGTGTGCTACTGTACATCACTGGGGAAACTCTGTCGTGTGCCACTTTTATATAGTTAAACACCTGAGTTATTTAACAGCGCTGATAAACTTATGCATAGTAGTGGGAAAAAACGGTGGGAGCAGAAAATCTGCAGTCTTCAGTTTTTGTAGCTCAGCAAATTGGGCAAGGTAGTAACAACAGGATAGTCGTGGGTTCAAATCCAGGCAGCGCGCATAAATTGTAACCTTTCAATCTGCTGTAAATTGCTTTGGATAAAAGTGTCAAATAAAATGAATATAGTACCCTGGGGGAGATGTGAGAGAGTCAGACCAAAATAAAGCCCAGAACAGCTAAAAGGGGCAGTCTCATGTAATATTAGGGTTAAGTAATATTAGGTGGACAAAATGGAAAAAAGTCACAGATGTTTCTATCTGACAGACGCGACAAGCTGCTTATTCTGGGATTCCTTTCTTTCCACTGCAGGGCTCTTTTTCTGTCCTTAAGCAAAATGAGGAGACCTGACGCCTTGCGAAACTCCCCCTCGGAGCAGCAGTAGGATGATATTCTGGAAATGTGAGAATCTGCAGCATCTTTCGTGACACCAACCAAGATGTGTGAGGCAAGCCGCAAGGTGAGCAATACCCCGAGGGTTTAAAAGTTCTAGTTATCCATCCATCCACCCATTCATCCATCCACTCAACCATCCATCCACTCATCCACCCATCCATCCATCTCTACACTCATCCATCCATCCATCTGTCTGTCCATCCCTACACTCATCGATCTAGCCATCATCCATGCATCCACCAAGTTATAGCATCCACTTATGCAATGTGGGACAAAGGCAGGCCCAAACCCTCTCTGAGAAGCACAGGGCTAATGCTGGACATACCCTAGAGAGGATGTTACATGGTGTCCGCACACTACTGCCAAGTCAGAGTCACTAGAATCACCTGTATTTGCACTGTGGGAGGACACCCACATCGAGAGGGAGAAAAAAACACAAATTGAACATGCAGGGAGCCAGATCCGCAATCAAGCCCACCGGCCTGGGGGTGTGAGAGCATGGTGCTACCCAATGAGCCGCCATTCTGCTAAAACAGAGAGAAGTCATGCAGCTGGCTCACTTCCAGTCACCTGCCCAGTAACCATCACTCATGTTCAGCTACAGTCATTCACAATAAAGCCACTCCGGATTAATCTCACTCTTTATTTTTCTAGGTACCCTTGGTTTACAGGGTTAGTGCAGGATTTTCTTCTTTGGAAAAGCTCACGGAATATTTCAATCTACTGTTTCAGTTTTTTTGTTGGTTTTGTATAAAAATGACTAAATGGATTCATTTCGTGGCAGACATGGTACACACTAAAAATGACTGATTGTGGGATGCTTGGACCTTTAAAGTGACGTGACAGCAGTTCTTATCTGATATTCAATACAATTCGATTAATTTTTATATAGCACCTTTCACAAAAAGTGTCACAAGGCACTTTGCATGGGTGTAACACAGGGTTCCCGATTTCCTGTCCTGGAGGGCCAGAATTCAACATAATTTGCAGATTCCCCTGCTCAAACACATCTGCCAGGTTTAGTAGGTGTGTCTGAGCAGGGGAATCTGCAGACTGACTCACCAAGACCGGAACTAGGTAACCCTGCTGTAACACATTCATGCAACATTAGTATACAATAATTCAAAAACAGGAAAAATAGTCCTTTTTGTTTATCGTTTTTGTTCTCTAATACACTTTGATGATATTGTGACCTAATACATCCTGGATTACAGTGTGTAAACTGGCCCCTGTATGCGAAGTTTGAATGTTTTACTCCTGCAAGATGGCTGTGTAGTCTGGATGGTTGTGACGAAGCATCAGGTGCCATGTGGAGTGTCGCCCGGTAATAAGGGCGTTGCCACTTGTCATACTGTCAGTCTCCACTCATAGGGTGATGTCAGAGTCCTTACCATCCATCTTCCATCACCTGCTCAGTGACGTCATGTGGCAAAAACAGAAGGCCTCGGTGCACGATGATTCAAGTGTGTTTCGTGCACATCTGCTGCTACTCGTCTTGAGTGCTATATATACCTGTTTTCTCACAGAGAAACCCTTTAATTTGAGGAACACCCCTCGTGATTTCATACCTGTACTCCGGAGAATTGGGATTACATCTCGACTTATCAAGTTACTCTGAGAATTCATGTAATTGATGTAAGCATCGAACTACTCATTTTATAAATTAATGTCTTTGTGCCTGATCAGTACTCAGTGTGATGATAAATTTATTTGTTGATTTTACAGAGTGGGAGGGAGATTCGTCAGCTTTGTTGTGACTAATTCAGTGAGGGAGAAAATTAATTGTTAAATGCTTTTCAAGAACTTTTACGCCTAAAAATATGCAAATGTAATTATATAGAAATGGAAATACATTGAATTACAATTATATAGAAATGAAAATACAACAAACGAGGAAATGTTTCTTTAGTCAGTAGATCAAAATTTAATGCTATAGATGTTGGCTGAATAAAGTTCTTTTGTCTTTGTGCTGCCCAAGTTTCCAGCAGCTATATCTATTATCCGTAGGACAAACATAACTGTAATCATATCTACAACCTTAATGGCTAATCTAAACCTAACCCTAACAGCTATCCTAACCTAACACTAGGTATAACCCTATTATCAACCCCAGCCCTAGCTCTAACCCTAATCCCAATCCTAATCCTAAACCTAGCCCAAACACCAATAGCAAGCCTCACCGTAATCCTTGCACAAACCCAAATAGTAACCTAACCCTAACCTTAGTTCTTCTCCTAAGCCTAACCCAAACCCTAGCTCTAACCCAAAGAGCAAACTTTAACCCTAGAAAGTCTTAACCCTAACATTACAGACAGTGGTGAAAAGTTCAGGTCCAGAGAGTACAAATCCAGGCCAAGGTTTTTCTCCAACTAGCCAGCTGAGTACTCTGTGAGCTCTTTATACTCACTTGGTTGGTTGAAACAGCATCCTGGCCTGGATTTGTACTTTCTGGAGCAGAACCTTCTGTAATGGATTACTTTTGTGAGTGACTTCCCCAACGCCATCATAAGAAAAAGATGCAGCTCCCTCAAGAATTTAGTGTTAAAAGGCCCTCATACACAAAGGTACTACACTTCCATATTTGACCTACAGTTCCCTATTTGCGAGGACATTTTAATGAAAAACTGATTTCACGGACTAACACTGCTTTATCTTGCTGTCACCCATCTCACAAATCATCTTTAAATCCTTATTAAAACCAGACTGTGCTGCCTTTAAGGATGTAGAGATAAGCCTTGGATGAATTAATATTTTGTAGGCATTTTGTTTTTATGACCTATTGTGATTCATGTTATCTCCACCTTTTGGCACATTTTTTTTTACTTGTGTCTGTTAATCTTCTTTGAGTCCATTTCAGGCTTTGCCTTGCCAATCAGCATGAATCCCCCTGAACAGGATGTTGTGCCAGGATTTTTCTCCATCTCTAATCATAGCTCAGTCAATGTACCGTCATGCTGTGATCAAGGCAAGCCTGCTTGCAGAAGCTATATATCCCTTTCAAGAATAAACTAATTGGACAGAGACATAGTATGCAGTCACAAAGGAGACATTATCTTAATTTGGACAAGAGGGAGGACCCAAGTGTTCAGACTGGTGGGCATTGACAACCACAGACTCCAGACACTTAGCTGCATCCGTAACAGTGCTTTCAATAGGTTATCACATAATAAGGATATGTCTGGTGTAAAGTTCTTCAACAGTAAAGCCTCTAGAATGCAGGACCCGAGAGTCGGGCATCTAGAGAGGAGCCTGTCAGAAAATGAATTTGTCCCTGCTCTCCCTCTAGGATAGGACATGCATCCTGGAGTCTGGGTACCCATCCCCCCATCTCTAAGAGAACCTGATATTACCTTTGCCTCTTCTTTGCTCTGAGCCAATAAGGGTCTTGCCACATCATATATCAGATGGAAGGGTACCACTGTGGCAAAATCCTCAAGAAATTACAAACATCAACAAACTTGGACTAACCCGTAGTTAAACTCTGCAGTTCAAGTTGTAATAGTTTGTAGTTTTTTCTATATATATAATATGCCATGTCTCCTGTCAGGTTTAAGAAGAAAATCGCACATATTATTTTCTGCAGGTCAGTTAAAATGATGGAGCATCTCAGATTTGTTTGAAGTACTGATTTTTTTTTAATTAACACCAAGATGACTTTCTTCAGATGGTGCAAAATGCTGAGAATTCAATATCGTGCCTGTAGTAAATAACGTGCTATTATCACTATGAATGTAGAAGAGAACTGGATGAGAGAGAACCATTATTTCTGAGTTATTGTAGTGGGAACAGAAGACAGCTAATCATGGAAATTATTATGCTGTTTCAAAAGGTTATTTTTCAGTCCTTCTCCCCAAAATCAGTATCCATTGAGACAGACCTCCAATATGATTAGCACAGCACCAACAGCACAGCAAATGAATGTCATTTTTTCTAGAGTTCATACAGGGTGTTTCATGCCGCCTGTCTCTCCAGGGACTCTTCTGCTAACAAAAGGAAAGATCAGTCATGGGGACGGGCAAAGGGCGATACGAATACAGGGGAACCTTCCCCAAGAAAGGAAAGAGTTGGCACAGAGCAAAGAGCTAACACTGACTAATCTGTCAAGAAAGAATTGGGTTTAGCGTAGTTGATAGGCTTCCAATGTGTCTGGTATTGATGATAATGAAGATGATGATTACTGAAGTGGTAGAGAGAAGAATGAGATGCTGTATGCCAAAATAGCTGTATAACGGGTTTGTTCAAACCCTAAAAACCAGTCTCTCTCCACTGCCACTATACATCTGTCATCGCTTTTGTAAGAGCAGAGCCTATTCATTCAGCAGGATCTATGGCTGAAGAGCATGGAAGAGACAGAGAGAGAGACAGAGGTTACCTTGTAGAGGCGTTGCAACCAATTGGGGGGGGGGGTCATGAATGATTGGCCCACACACAAAGCAACAGCCAGTGGCCCTTACAGATCGTTCCTACAGGTGGAGCAGGACCAGCTGCCATGGTTTTCCATCATGGTTTTCTGTCAAAGAGGGTAAAATAACCACAAGGACTCTGTACACTCTATATTCATTGGATTATCTGATTCAGTAAATTAGGCATTGACACCTGCATAAATCACTGAAAAAAAGACTTTGCATGGATGATGGATAATAGAGAACATGAATGTGGTGCCCATTTTTAAATATTTATTTGTCATTTTAGTCTGATGGCCAGATGACCCAAGGCTACATTTTGCAGTAATTAAAATATGCATCGATTTTGTCAGACCTAAGTGTAGAGGGTTTGTGTGGAGAGTACATTTTGTTTGAAAGAACTGTGAAAGTTTTCAATAAAATAGGACAGAAGTATTTTGTTCATATTAATACTTCAACTGTATGTCAATATTAATTGTAAACATGAATATTTATTCTACTATACTGTAGCATTAATGTAATACATCACGTGCCATTTTATAGTGATATTTTACATTTTAATGTATCAAAAAATAATACCACCAATGAAGGTCCTGATTAATATCAGAAGTTCGGGTGACTTTACTGAAAGCAAGTAATGTATGAATGCATTTTTGAAATTTTTTCACAAACACTTTGCAAGATGTCATCTTTACCTCAGACCACTTTGTAAACCCTTTCTAACAAAGTATCATTAAACCATTAAGAGCAGTTTGTTTTGTAATGTACTTTACGTATGTACCGTCTGACCATATTTTGAATAACTGACGGCAACTTTTCATCCCGGCCTTTACAGTTCTGCCCACATGCCGCTTGCAAAACAGAAGCTGTTTATGCTGCCGTCATGCTAATTACAGCCTGTCGATTTACAAAGCTACACGCAGAAGTACCTCTCAGATACCCTTTAACGGAGAGATGTTGTGAGGGATATTTTGGACTCTTTTTCAAGCGTCAGCAAGCAAACGCTACGTGTGCCAGCGCTTCGACTTTCAAGAATGAGTGTAATCTACAATCAAAGCTGACACTCATAAAAAAGAATGTTAACGCCTTGAGGGGATGAATTAGCGGAGTAACGACCTGTGAACAAACTAAAGTGTGTAGGGTGCCGACGCCTCCGCTTTCGAGGATGGACGACGCCGACAATGGAAATTGACAGTCGCCAAAGTTGCATTAACACCCTGCCAAAAACATATTAGCATCAACATAACCCGTGAATGATGGAAATCCTGTTTTTCCAGCCATGTTCCACCACGTGGCACAAGGTGCAATACATCAGACTAGCTACCAAATACGATTGGCCCAGAAAGAGTCTGTCATCAGCTAGGAGGCACCCGAGACCTCCATCACCTAAGTTTGGGATGCTGTGAATTATGCATACCTATTCTTCTTGCATATAATAAAACGAGATGCATTCTTTTTAATTTAATCAAAAGAACTGACAGGAAAACGAAGGACGCTAAGTTTGTATAGCAAGTGAAGCAGGAGTGTCCTGAACTTGAATTTGGGATGCAGACTTCAAAAAAAGGAGAAAAACACTGACTCACAGTTCTGCCGGTTACGTCAGCTGTCCATTTTGTCTAGGGTGACCACTTGATCCATGTCAGTGGGGACACTATGAGCTAGGACAGGGTTTATATACTACCAATCAATAAAAATGACCAGGATTTCACTTTAGTATAGAGTTCTTACTCTGTGCTGATTGGTCAGTCTCCTATAATCATGCATGTGTCACTAATGTTAATGTGAATCAGCTGGATGAGACTTTAAAATCAAGGAAATAAACCAATCAAAGTACAAGGAGAACTATTTAGCCGAGCACAGGAGCCTTTTAGTTTTAAGTAGTTTGTGAAACCTGAAGTAGATCTTAGTGTCCCCCCTGACAGAGACTAGATGGTCACACTAATCTTGTCCTGTGCAGGGTTGTGGGGGTGCAGAGCCTATCCTGGAAGCTACGAATGCCATGGAGAGTTACTTCACATCTTACAAATTACCTTGCGATCTGAGTGCATGGCTCTCCATCTTACATGACATGTTCCTCAGTAGTTACAGTCTTATAATCCTAATACTCAAAATAAGAGATAATGCCTAAGTAGCTAAGATGAAACAGGTGTATTTTTCATCCATTAGTGTTTTTAACTGCCTTAATCTTGCTTTCAATTTTTTATGTTTTGTGTCGCTTCTATATTATTTCTTTGCTGCCTTTTCTCAGGCTGCATTTAAAATCGCAGGCTCTGCTCAATTTGATCCAATTTAGCACATGGGGTTCCAGTCTTACCGGCTGCCCGAAAAGGCCCTCATTTTGTAAAAAGGGAGGCCCTTTGATGAGCCGATGTCCGCCGCAACGTGACGTCCCTGCTGGGGACCCGCTGTGAGGCCGCGCTGCCCCCAGCGACAGGGCCGGGCCTTGTATGTAGGTTCTGCTCCCTAGCCTGTTATTGTTGCAGCTCTAGTTGCAACAGCTGTTCATTATCAACCCCCTCCCCCCCGGCAAAGCCAATGGCCCTAATGACAGTTTTGGCCTAGCCTTCGACATCAGGCATCCTTAATGAAACACGGATCCTCTCTCTCCAGCCTCGATGTTCTGTCATTTTGGCGACTGGTCATCAACCCCGCCTCTTCCACACCCCCA
>JAABNX020000030.1:18394728-18406449 GCA_015163995.2 Mormyrus lacerda
CCGGACAGAACACACTGAGCTGACACACTGGGTTGTGTAGGCAGTCTGTTCCCGAGCCGGCTCGTATTAGCGGTAAATCCTTTGCATTCCGGACCCGGTGGAGCGGCGGACTCCAACACTCACACAAACCGACTTAGAAGAAACTTTCTTTAGGGTGTTGGTCTGTTGGGTGAGTGGTGTGTAAGGCAGGATGTCTGTGAGGGGGTTGCGTGCCAAGTCGAGGGACCCCTGTCCTTGAGGTCCACTCTGTTGTCTGTACGTCCCTAAATCGTTGGGCAATAAAAGTTGGAGTGCTGGCCTCCCCTGTTATCTGTGTCTGGGTGTGTGTGTTTGTGTGTGTGTTTCAGTGTGTCTGTGTGTAGGGTCACTAACCCCCCTTCGGTGCTTAGGCCAACGGGTACCTCTCGTACCAGGCTAGGCCTTGTCTCAGGCCACCTGGAATTTAATCTCTGTGATATGGGCATGTGTGATCCTACGCAATATACGCAACGCATCAGTCTAACTATACATCTGCCCCTTTCCAATAGAACGTTTCCCCTACAGAGTCGCCATGACTTTCCCAGGATGCACAGCACTTTAGGCAGGGCTCACTCCGGATGGGATGCCAGTCCATCAAATGCCACACAACCAGACTCAAACACATTGTGGGTAACAATGAAGCTAATGTGTCACCGATCATTTCAGGAAGTGAGATATTCACATTCTTCAGCCTTTTGCGCCTGTGGTCTGACATGAAACTTGCTGCCATGTCCACATCCTTGTCCGTGTTGACTGCATAGCCCCATTAGACAGCCCGATTTTATGGCAGGTCCAGTAGTATCAGATATATATTTTTATTAAATAAATAATATAAACAACATTGAGAAAACAGAATTGATATTTTCGTTGCTGAGGTTGTGTAAAAACCTTATCATATTTTGTTTCTGTGGCTGATTTGACAGCCCGAACGACAACTCTTCACTCCTGACTTCTCTTTCCACCGCAAGGCAGAAATGTTTGATGAGGCAGAATTATGGTTTGATGTTTTATCGCGGAGGAGGTCACACTGCAGATGAAGCAAAGTGAAATTAAGGGATCCATGTTGCAAGCGCAAACCTCCCCAGATCTATTGTAGTATGGAGAAGAGGACCTGACAGGGAATTTCCTGACCCACCACATTTGCTGTATGACTAATCTGCGGTATCTTGCTTCTATCCAGCTACTGTCACTGTCTTATCCAAAGCCTGTTGAAGCTCTGAAATCTTTGTATTTTCTGCTACATGCTGTATTTTGGAAGTAGAAGAGAAACAATGACCAGTTGTAATCTATCTTAAATTTGTGTTCTCTGCCCAAACAAAAATCCCAAGCACTTTGCACAGTGCAGCCTACTGCAAGGAGACGCCTGCCATTCGTTCGTATGAGGTATGCTACCAGTGCATGAAGCTTGCATCAGAAACATCAGCGCTATGCCATTAGTTGCCATGACAGCTAGACTATAAACGTGGCCCTTTTATAATTTGGAAGCCTCATTTGAGGCCTGTAAAATGCCATAAGCTGTAGTAGTTTGTTTTTGTCTCTCATGCTGACCTGAAAAGCCACTAGAGGACATGAAGAGATCACCGTGTCAGAGAGGTAATTTATTGCTTTATAGACTTTTATCTGGACCAACCATTACTTCCATAGTGCTAATCTAGGCTGGCTGAGGATGTCTGTTGCACCTGGTACCTGACACAGTGCTCAGATGGTGGTGAAGCTTGTCGATGAGACAGTTGGTTAGTCAGTCAGAAGAAAAAACTTCTTTGTGATTGAAAGATTTGAATTGTACTGGTATGGCAGCAGAGTTGACAACTGAGGTGGGAGCAGGGAGGTGATATTGTTTAGGCAGACGATAAGCAAATCATGATCCAGAGCTGGTGATGGATGGATGATATTAACCCACCCCCCACAATAATTTGAATGAGAATACATTTCTACTAGAGAAAAACTAAAGTATATAATTAAGGGGAAAATGGTGTCATAGAATTCTCGTACATGAAAAATATGAGTACATCTTCAGAAACAAAGGGAACTCACTGACACTTTCAGATATGGTGATACTAGGAGAGTGGGCTGGGTTGAAACTCAGATGGAGGGGTGAGTGAGTATGTGTGTGGGGGGGGGGTAGTGTTGGGGGTGGCAAATGTTATTATGTTGGCAGAGAAACGGAGGTTTGTGTTATGCTAATGCAGACTGATGGGGATGTGAGTATCGCGGGTCGCCTCCGTGATCGATGAGCTGGAGAGGCATGGCTGAATGTCTACATTCTCCATCACTTTGAAAGTTCAACGTTTTTGGATTGTAGCACAAAGCCCCCCTTTTCCGTCACCTGATTATCAGCAAGAGTAGTGCATTGTGGAATCCTTGTAGACTCCACGAGACACGTTTTCTCTTCAGCAAATTCTGGTCATTTAAACCCTCTTGCTATTATTTATGCATGTAAAGCGCACGGTAGGTTAATGAACGCCCCTGATTTTTAGCATATTAAATACAAATGATGCCTGCTGTGTACACAAATAATATCCACTATGTATACATTCCTCATGTATATGAATATTCATATTTATATTTACACCAAAATATCCACAATGGCTTATCCCCCAAAGTCATGAATATCTGACACGGCTGCCCCAGTAGCCTTGTTTTCTAACATAATGGATGCATATTCATCTCAATGTGTATCACTGTCCTTTGTATGAGCATCTAACAGTTATGAAACATACACAATTTTCCTATGGTGTGGTAACAATTTTCCCTTTGTATTTTTATGTTATAATTACATCACCTCTTACTCTTTTTGGGAAACCCCTTGAGGTTTTTCAAATTATGTGTTGCTTGATGTGTGGATTATGCATGCAGATATTTTATTTATCTTGGGTTCTTTTACCTGTGTACGCCATTTGTCTGAGAGATTTTGATAGCTGTTTCACACAGATTACATTTATATCTATAGTCTCCAAATAAATAGGAAATGTGAAACCCAAGAGCAATGTCTAGTATAGAGTGCCTGGCTTTCACAGTTCCTGTTTAGAATGTAGCTGCCACTTCTGTGGTGTTGTATCCTGCTGTAGGGAATCTGTAGCTTTTATAAACAGAACAACAAAAACAATGTTCAAAACAGTGCAGAAGACCTGAAGTAATTCAGTAATTCAGTGCCATTTGGCTGCCTACGTTTTATGAATCCATGAGAACAAAAGATACAAAACACAGATTTTAAAGAAGGAGTGTACGGTTTTGTGCTTTTTAAATTTTGACTAAGGCCTCTCTCCTGCCGGAGATAGCAGGGAATGGGGCCAGGGTCGATTCTGCTCTCAACAAAAAAAAAAACTAAGCAACAAAATGTTCCAGTTTTCTAGTATCCAGCAGGGAAAATTTTCCAGTCCATATTCACTGTAGTATCCACCGTCAAGACACAGGTGCATTTTGAGCCCTGGAAATTAATCTTACACTTGCAATGGCTGTAGATGGATTTATGAAGCGTGGAGTGTGAACTGAATTTCATCCAACTCGAATGAACTGAGGGAAGTAGATTAGCAAGACTGCCAAATGTTGGAGGTGTTGATCTCTGTCCACCTCCAATGAAAGGTGATGTGTCATGAGCGCTAATTCTCTCTCTGGCTGGTACAATGCGGCCTTAAACATAATGGGATCACTCTGGTAAATGGGAAAATCTAATATCCCAATTCATAATGAAATCTTAGATTGCGGGACAAACATCAAACATAAAATGCTATTTTCCTTATTTAGTCTGCAACATGTGGCTGTCAGATCTCTATTCTGTATTACTTCCTCTGTGTTAATAAACATTGTTAATATGCACAGACATGCTCGGAGTTGCAGCTGTAGTGTCCCTGGATGAGGTACTTGACCCGTATCGCTTCAGCAATGCTGCTACCTAGATGTACATGCAAATGAAAGTAGCCGGCCTGGAGAAAAATGAAGCAGTATTACGGAATCCACGTATCACACCTACTCCCTACAGCGAAGATTTATCTGTAATCTCATCTACTCATTACCTAAAATGGAAATGGCAATATCTGTAGGAAAAAAACATAAAACTTGGCTGATAGCATTTAAGAACGTAAAA
The DNA here is from genome assembly GCA_015163995.2 of Mormyrus lacerda. NCBI lineage: Eukaryota > Metazoa > Chordata > Actinopteri > Osteoglossiformes > Mormyridae > Mormyrus > Mormyrus lacerda. The sequence continues at coordinate 18,398,831 of JAABNX020000030.1, forward strand.
TAATCAGGCCCCTAATGTAGTAAACCTCATGCTGTTTGACATACATTGAGCTAAGATGATTTGTATTGAGGGCTGCATCGTTTGGTTTTAATTTCCTCTTGCTTATGAGCTCCAAATGTCATATCGGTTGTCACAGCCTAGCTAGCCAGTCAGTAGCTAGGCTGATCCAACAAGGTCCAACAAGAAGCAAGGCTGCCATATCCAGTAAAATATTCACTGTTACATGATTAACTGAAGGGTAACATGATTAAGCTTTATGGTACAAAAGAATGAAGCCAAAATTACGATGACATTTTTAATAACAAATCCAACTGTATCAAGAGAAGTTGATATGCGGTGATATACGATTATTAAACGTAGAGCGACTGATTAATAAGACCTTGTTCCTTATAATACGATTTCTCGGTGTAATTATAACTTTAAAACATCTCGCCATTCGTTTTATTAGTATAAACAGTGATACATTTGGAACAAAAATAAACAGTATAGTCAATGCAACCATGTGCATGGAGGAGTGTTTGAAAAAGTAATTTTAGTGTCGTATGTTTAAAAGAACAACCCACAGTAAGCGGTTTCACTTTAAACAGTTCTGGGTATCCGCGATCATAACGCTGCACAGCTACAAGCCATTTGCAGTTACGCATAGCCAACTTTGATAGTTTTATATGCTAGGCGGGTAACGCGCTTTCATGGGCGTCCTGTAGCACGTGATGCGGCGCTCGGAGGCGATGCCTCATAAACATAGAGCCTCCGAGGCGCCGCCAGCCGCAGAAGCTCTGCGTTGTGCGCGCGTGAAACAATCCAGCCAGCTGTCCGTCAGAAGCAATATGAGCTTTAATGTGAGCTATCCGTCAGAAACAAAATAATATATCGGCGCTTGTTAATTCGCAATACAAATAGCGCTCTTAAATAGTTAACTGTTTGTATTACAGCAGATATTAAGTTATTTATTGGAAAATGGAGAAGACCGCTCATTTTATCAGAGGATTCTATACATGTGGACAAGCTTTTTGAAGGTAATCTACTTTAATTCCTCTTAATTTTTCCCCCAAACATCACATTACATAGTTAACTGCACATGTTATTAATAATTTATGTACGAAAAGTAGTGTTATGTTCTGCAATGCTGTATTTCTTTTACATTAAATCGGCCTACAGGAGAAAAATCAGAGGTTTCTGTGTTTTAAAAAAACAACTAGTTTGTTTGATGTGAAGAATGTAAAACGCAAAACATTTTAATTTTAATTAGAAAATGTATTGTTGATTAGAAAGATACACCCAAGGAAATAAAAATTACTCAGGGGAACATGTAATTGCTCATAAATGTCATTTTTAATATTTATTGACATGCAGCTTCTTAAAAACAGATTTTTATGCTGACATACGGATAAATATATCAATATTATACAAGGGCATATATATATATATATGTAATGTACGCTAGTGTAATTGTCCCTAATGTGTTTAATTATTACCAAGTACACTTAATTAGTTGAGCCTGGAGTCAAGTCGGATGAGTTTTTATTGAGGTGATTTTTAGGGTGGAATAGAAGAATCCTGTTTCACTGGAAAAGTTACCAAGAAATTGCATCGTAACTGCCTTATTTTTTTTATAAGTTTTATTAGTAGCACAAGAATAAATCGCCGTAACTAGCATATAAATATTAAAGATAAATTCAACCTTAATAAATTTAACTAATTTTAAGTGATTGTTTCATGTTTCTGGGCATATTTTTCCATAGATTAATGCCTTTATATACCAGCAAAAAGCCGAAAACAGGATGAGAGATGCTCGGATCTAGAAGGTACACCTAAAATTAAACCCATAAAGAAAAGCAATAACTGTCTATATAGATTTATGTGATTAATTTTTACTATTTTCAAGTTATTTCGCGTGACAGAGGGTTTTTGTTTTATGATTTTTCTAAAACCTCCATTTAAAGGCTGTTACAAAATTTCGGACATAAACCAACAAATCAATATACCTCTGGGAATAAAAAAAAAAAACATTTTATCACAAGTATTTTTATATTATTCTATCATTAACGCAATAAAAATATGGTAATATTATTGACAGAGCAGTAATAATATACTGTTAAATGTGTTACTTGTCTGCAATAAATGAGGTAACAATATTCTGGCTTCCATAGATTAAATTATTGCTGTTAACAGGCTTGCAGTTAAACGTTTTTGAGTAGGTTACGATGCATTTATGACTTTGATGCAAAGTTTGGAGTGCGTTTTCATGTAAAATTACATGGTGCGGCAGCGCCGACTGGTGAAGCTTTCATGTAATGACACCTTACACAACTTGATAAAAGATGATCCTTCGATTCATTATTTACGAGTGAATTGTCTATGTTTTCTGTTACAGTAGAAATATTTTCCCAGACGTTTTCCTTTTTGTCCTCTTAGGTTGTCTTGGAAAGGTTTCAGGCTTTTTTTTTTATCTCCAAGAGGCCTAACCATGAAATCCATACTGGATGGTGTAGCTGACACAACCTTCCGAACGATTACTACTGGCCTGCAGTACCTCAGCTCCAACGATGCCAGTTACGACGATGCCACCATAGATGCCGACTTTACCAAAGGCATATATTCCGCGCAGAAGCCTCTGTCTGCATTCCGCAGCAATGCCTTCCAGGGGAAAGTGCCAGGCGATGAGGAGCTCATCCTCAAAGGTGTCCCCTTCTACCCGACCAATGTCACCGAGCTCTTCGGCAACAGGAGCGGCGCCACTTTGGGAGGTGACAGTCTCCAATGTGGGGAGAACTTCATGGACATGGAGTGTTTCATGATCCTGACGCCCAGCCAGCAGCTGGCCGTGGCCTTGATGGCGCTCACTCTGGGCACGTTCACCGTTCTTGAGAACTTGGTGATACTCTGTGTGATCCTGCAGTCCCACACGCTGCGCTGCCGTCCCTCCTACCATTTCATTGGCAGCCTGGCCGTGGCCGACCTGCTGGGAAGCGTCATCTTTGTCTACAGCTTCCTGGACTTCCATGTGCTGCACAGGAAGGACACCCCTAACGTTTTCCTGTTCAAGCTGGGTGGGGTCACGGCCTCATTCACCGCCTCGGTGGGCAGCCTCTTTCTCACCGCCATCGATCGTTACATCTCCATTCACAAGCCGCTGTCCTACAAACGAATTGTCACCAAGACCAAGGCCATCGTTGCCTTCTGCTTGATGTGGGGCATCTCAATCATCATTGCAGTGCTCCCCCTGCTGGGCTGGAACTGTAAGAGACTCAACTCCGTGTGCTCGGACATCTTTCCCCTCATCGATGAGAACTACCTGATGTTTTGGATCGGGGTGACCAGCGTGCTCTTGCTCTTCATCATCTACGCGTACATGTTCATCCTGTGGAAAGCACACCACCATGCAAAGCGCATGATTAGGCGAAGCTCCCAAAAGAGTATCATCGTCTACGCTGCAGATGGCACCAAGGTGCAGACCACCCGTCCGGAGCAGACACGTATGGACATCCGACTGGCCAAGACTCTAGTGCTCATCCTGGTAGTGCTGATCATCTGCTGGGGCCCCGTCCTGGCCATCATGGTCTACGATCTCTTCTGGAAGATGAACAACTCCACCAAGACGGTCTTTGCCTTCTGCAGCATGCTCTGCTTGTTCAACTCCACAGTCAACCCCGTCATCTACGCCCTCAGGAGCAAAGACCTGCGCCATGCCTTCCTGGGCATTTTCCAAGTATGCAGGGGCACCAGTCAGACTTTGGAGAACAGCTTGGAATCTGATTACCAGAATGTCAGGAATGCCAGTCGGGCAGCTGAGAGTTGTGTGAAGACCACAGTAAAAATAGCCAAAGTGACCATGTCCATCTCAACGGAGACATCTGCAGAGGCTGTCTGAGATGCCTTTTTGTACTTGTGAACATGCCGGTGACTCACAAGCCCATAATCCCTCAGCACTCCTCTGAGAGTTATGCGAATTTTACTTAATGGTGGTGACATAATACTGGTAACTCGTGGCAAAGTGAAAAATACAGAGAAACTGTGAAAAATCAAGACATTACATGTATATTTCACCTGACAAGTACTAGTGTGTATTAGTACTTGACTAAGTGCCAAAATGTTTGTTAATATGAACAGGATGAAAGGACTCTGTGAAGTGGACTGAGACGTGGATTCGTAATGTTAGATAGGACATGTCATCTTTATTAGTACTGAGGTTTAGTACTGATGTTCTCCAGAATGTTTGTGGTTTTTAATAGGGAGAAGCTGTGTTTTTACTGTGAAACAAGATTCTTAATAATGGAATCTTTAAACGTGCAACAAAGATCGCTCAGTATACTTCATTAGCTATCTTGGCACATAAAATTGTATTAATGTACAGCATATCATGAAAATATAGAATTCCAGCTCTAAAATTCTTACTTTGATACAATCTCTATGGTGTCAGAATAGATGCTCTAAAAAAAAGGTTGGGAAGAACAGGGATACGCAGCCTCAATAACTATATGTTTAACAGTTTGGTTATTGACGAAAACTATGAATAAAGATGTCATTTTTTGAGAAACTTTGTTAATGTTACGAAAAACTTGTAGATATTTATTGAATTACATGAAAGGTATATGTAACATTTCACTAGTGGAAGCACTTATTTTTGTTTGATTTATGAGACTTCAGATTTCTGATTTATGTATAAATAAAATATGGTATGTACAGAATATATACAGAAAATTAAGACAAATGATAACCTCATGGATTCATTGAAACAGAAAACGTGGAACACGCAGGCTGTTTGGCAGATCTTGAAAATGGCACTCAAAAGTTACTGGTTTAGTGTTTAGTTTTTCAATGAAACATGAAACGAGGAGTGCAGTGTATGGCAAACGCAGAGCGTATCCATGCGTAAGCCTGAAGCACGTGTGCTGTAACAGCTCCACATTTCACTGCATTTCGACTGTGCTAATTTAAGATGTTCACATTGCGCTACAGTATTTTGTTACAGATATAAATTACCTTCATCCAACAAATCTCAAATCCAATAAATTATATTATTTAGAGGAAAAGTATTTTAATTCGATGTTATTGCATAACATATTACAGTTTACCTTTTTACAGAATTTAATAGTTGTTCTGCAGAAATTCAGGCTAAGTGCGTAAATTTTAAATGTTAAAGGTCAGAAGCCCCCAACTCCATCCTCTACATCCTCTATGTACTGTAGGAGATGAAATCAGCATTGCCGTAATCAAACTTGCCTTGTTTAAAGCATTTATGAGGCCAATTTGAACGCTCATCTTCTGACATTGGTCAAATATCTATTGATTGTTTTCAATTAACATGTGTCTGGTTTGTATGGCAGTGATGTGTAACCCTTTCTAAGAAGCAGGGTGTGCAAATAAAAGTCATGTAGACAGACCAGTCAGAGACCAGGCACACATGCTCACAGATTAAGCACAATTTAGAGTGTGATCTATACGCACTAATCTTGAACAGCACCTCCTTGCTTGTAGCAGGAAAGCCTACAGAAACAAACTAAAGTATAGTTCACATTTCACAGCTACGCAACAGTATTAAAAATGACTTTAGCATCGTATTAATTGGTTTGTGTCGTAAATCCAGTGTCTGAGCAGTGGATGTTTTTGATTGATAGAAATTTTGTTACTCTGTGCTGTAAGTGTGATTACTGTTTTATGTATTGATTTTAACTTGTTAGCATAGTGTGCTGGTCACACTAATGTAATCTTTCAAATCTTAATAGTGACCATTTAAATGTTTGTGTTGTGGTTGTATTTATTATCTTATTATTGTTTAACAGGTAACAGGCTGGTGAAGTGTTTATGTACTGTTAATGGCTATAAATAGATAAATAATGTATCTTGCTACTGTATCTCGCTTACAATTGTTGCGATTTATTTTGTTACAGTGAATTTTTCTACTATGTACAAAGAGCAAAATCTTCCCTGGTCCTGGGTTTTGGGATCAAATCAGAGACAGGAATAGTGGAATAGAGGAATAAAGCATTACACAAAAATTTATGTGAATTAGCTGTGTTTATTAACAGCTTCTTAGGGAATGCAAATTAAAACCTTTTTCACAGTCCTTAAAGTAATAATATAATTGGATACTTACATTTAAAGATAGAACTTGCGAAATTTTGTTTTCTGCCTATTCAGCATGATAAAACAATTGTAATACAATGATAAAGTTCACACCATACTACTGCTGTCCTTCTGTCGGGACTGAAATTCAAGACCTGCTAAGTTTCACACAGAGAATCCAGTAGGGAACGTGAACTAATTCATTGTTCATACTTTCACAGTGCCCTCTTCCAAGCCTGTAAATCTTTAAATAAAGACACAATTGTCCAAAGTGGAAGCCGTCTGTGTTTTATAGTTTTGTTAAATAATATCCAGAAACACTAGTCGACGAAAGAGAAAACATCTTTTCAACACACGTTTAATTTTTTCTCAAGTTGTCGACAGAGCTATGTCGCCCTCCGGTGGACAGTAATAGGACCATGTTGACACAAAGTACGGCTAGGCTTTATTTGAATCTATATTCATATGTAATCTATTAACTACAGAATCTCACAAACTTCTGCCCGGATATGTACGTTTACTTAAATATTCAAATATTTTTACAAATCTTGAATAGTATATAACATCTTTGATATTGAATTATAGCTGTTGTTCGTTGACAGTTTAGTCATTCTCATAGCCACAAATTGTCATAAATTGTCTGCGGATATTTGCACTATAGCATTTACAAAAGGCTAATTCTAAGTCTTAATAAAATATATCAAACAAGTTCACGTGATAGAGATGTATTAAACTATTGCTCGGTTTCAGTGTATCTTTCTACCAAGCTTTACGACTGATATGGTCAACTACTACCATTAAAGCTGATATGCAAATTGGGTTGACGTATGATTGTGGTATTTTTTTTAACATAGCACATGAGACACCGTAAGGGAGTTACCATTGGTTATGGGAAATGTTGCGTAAATATGTAAAGCATGAAGTCAGTAAAAACTACAACTCCCTGCAGGAGGCAATTTGATCTGCGCCTGCGCGTAGGGACCCGGCTGGAGACTGACGTTGTTGTGGACGCCATGTTAGCCGCTTGAGGGGCGAGATACCGGAACGCAAACGGGAGGGACGGCTGCGGTGAGACGCTTGTCTTCATCCGGCAATGTTTTCCATCTAGCCGATCAGGAGTGATACGAAGCAGGAAGAGGGCCTGAACTGTACAACGGAAAGTGACCGCACCGAGCAGCAGTTTTCCGCCTTCAGAGAGTCGCTTCCAGTCAAAGTTAGAAGGGTTAGTCCCTTCGGCGCATCTAGCCGCTAAACCCAGGATCTACCCCAGCATCGTTGATTTTAGCAGGACTGAAAACATGGCTTGCGGGGCTACTTTGAAAAGGACTGTGGATTTCGATCCGTTAATGAGCCCGGCGTCGCCCAAGCGGAGGCGTTGTGCCCCGCTGTCTCCGTCCAGCTCGTCCCCGCAGAAATACCTTCGCATGGAGCCGTCACCTTTTGGCGAGGCGTCGGCTAGACCCAGCACAGGTCGGTACAGCTCGGCAAACCTGAAACATTTAAGCGCTCACTGGGGTTTATTAATGCAGCCTGGGGCTGGATAACGTTCGTGT
>JAABNX020000030.1:18409397-18430732 GCA_015163995.2 Mormyrus lacerda
CATCACCAAGACCATTGACATGACGCAGTGTAGATAAGAGTCCACAGAAAAGTACCTGAATACAATATTCAAGTGACGGATATCGATTGTAGTTCATTGACAGGAAAAGGTCAAAGATCTGACTTTGCTTCTCAGTAACATGTTGATGATAATCCATTACAGGGCTTAACCTTTTGAAAAAATCTCTCAAGGTACATTGGCTGGAGCATCATCACCAACTAGGAAAGAGCAGCCTTTATTTACATTAAGACAAGTAGGAATGATCTGCGAACGTCTGTTGAATGAACGTGAAGACAAGGTCCGAGAGGAGTATGAGGAGATACTGACCTCAAAGCTAGCAGGTATGTTGGCTTGTAAAATCTTCTAGCTTGGTGTCATGGAGCTACTTTCTCCTTAAGATGCCGGTTAAGATACATTTCTCTCTGCCTTTTATAGAACAATATGATGCTTTTGTGAAGTTCACACATGACCAACTAATGCGACGATTTGGAGAGCAACCTTCTAGTTGTAAGTTTTACTCAATGGATGATCTCAAAAAGTTCGATGCATCAATATCTTTTGGTGACTGGATCGTAGGTCATTGCTTTGTCGAGAGGCTAATTTGTCAGCTTTTGTTTGCAGATGTATCCTGAGGAAAAGCCGCAGTGACCGCTGTCGGTGCCCCTTTGCTCTACGACTGCAGAGAACCGTTACGACGGATTGTCACAAACATTTACAGAGACGTTTGATGTAGGAATGGTAGCAGTGCCATTGTTTCCCCTTTGGACACAGGCTGCTTGACGCTTCCTGTCAGTGATGTAAAACAAAAAAAAAATCGCGGCTAGGGGCTTCCTGAAGTAACTGCGCATACGGACATTGCCCTTAATTCCTACCAGTGGCCTGTGGCATTAGCTGTATTAATATTGTTCTTTAGCTCCTGATTGATTTTCTTTCCCCCTATTCCATTTTTTTATGTGTATCATAGCAGTGTAGCAGTGTGTTTTTTTTTTTTTGGAGGTCAGTCCATAAAGAATGATTGGGCTGAAGACAAGTAGCTACAGATGGTCCCTGGCTTTGTCTTCTTTAGTGTCCCGTAGGTCACAATAAGCATTTCTGCATAGCAAGTCATATGGCGGACAAGTTACTTCTCCCGGTTATTTATTTTGATCTTGTTCTTTTAATTGCCCCTACATGGACTTCAATAAAAAAAAAAAATAAAGTTACATCAAGAACATAGTGTGACCTTTGCATACATCTGTTTAGAAATCATGTAACTATACATTCTGGTCTTATTTGAATCTGACGGGCCATTTTCAGGCTTGGCAGCCCCCCCAGGTTAGCCGCGCCACGTGATCAGTCTTCTGCTTCGTGGATTTTATGAAGCCCAGGAACTCCAGTTCGGACACCGCTCGAATGAAACGAGCACTTCGAACAGTTAAGGAGAAAGCCGTTCCATTGAGAGGGGCCCTTCGTTTCCAGAAAGGTCCATACCGCTGCATTACCGGATTATGTAAACAGACACTGTGACACAGACCTCTGCACCTCAACTTGAATGGGCCCATTAAGTGAAAAGCCTCCAATGCAGAGAAAGGATACTGTTTCATTTCATCAACGTGTCCTTCTGCTGAGTCTGGATCCTGGCCATCAGCAGCAGTAACAGTACAGTAAGCCTGCAACAAAAGACACAGTAGTTTTCCTGTCTCTCTCCCCCCTATGCAGTTTGACTTCTGCTGCAGCTAGATATGAAATTCTTTCAGCACCCTAGCTGGTAACAAGCCTATAGCGAGTTTCACAACTCACTTGCAGCCAGTCGTACAAGTTTATAAGCCTGCCGCATTCCAGATGCAGCTTGTAGATGATGCAGATGTCAGGAGCTGCCTTGGAGATGGTACCTCCTTCAGTCTTCAGAGCTTCATTCTGCCAGTATGAATCACTGTGAGTTTATTACGTTTTAAGCGGGTGGTGAAACAGTGTGAATAGAAGAGTCACCTGCAGGTAGTAGTAGGGGTGACTGAGCGCAGTCTGAATGGAGGTTCGAGGCGTGGCATTGAGGTGACGGCGCACGGTGGCAGAAGAGCTATAGTAGAATACCTCATACAGCGGCTGAGATTCTGGAGGCAGGAGGTGCATTCTGGGTACAGGATAGATAACATGAGTTGTGCTCCAGCCATCTTCGTATTGAAACCAGTGGCCCGTCAAACATTTCACTTACTTGACCAGACTATCCAGATAGTCTACCGTGTGGTTTCTGAGAACCTCATATGGTGTTTTCGCCTTGTTCCTACGAGTCTCTCTCATCTCCATCAAAGTCTGAGAGAGGAGAGAATAGTGAGCTACTCTATGGCACATATGGCCAACTGAATATGAATTTTGTGGTGGACCATTCATTCAGAACCTTCTGAAGGTGGAACAAGTCTGTCTTCTGGAGACTTTTTCCAGAGGAAGATTCCTGCTCACCCTCACAGGAAATGGTTTCATCGTTGAGCTCTGAAAAGTCAAAGTTAGGTTATGATAGGTTAACAGTACAATAACAAAACAAGCACTTATTCCAGATGGCTGCGCAGAGCCGTTTTAGTATAGCAATCAGCTTACGGTCAAGCGTTTTTAACTTGGCAATGATGTCTTTCAATTGCTGCACCGCTTCTTTTAGTTTCTTTGTCATCCCAGGTTGTAGAACCTCAACACACTTCTGCAGAGCAGCAACCAGCTCATCTTTTGCAAGCATCCTGCGAGAGATTTAGCAGGTACAAGTATTCACTTACAACTAGAAGTCACCGTACACCATCCCTTAAACGATCCCTAAATGCTCGAACTTCAGTACGGCTGGCTGACTTTACAGTCACTCCTTCAGCGAACACAAAATGATTCCTTTAAGTAAGTGGTAGATAAAGGAAGAGCAAAGTGCAGCTTACCTGAGGAGCCGCATGGCAGATTCGTACTCCTCACTCTCCCACACGTTATTTTCAAGACACAAGACGTGTAGCTCTCGGATCTGAGCACAGGGCGCATGGAATCACGCTAAGGAAGTCCGCTACAGACACAAACCCAGCCCAGAATTTCTCAGCTATAAGTACATGCGGCAGCTTTCTACTAATTGTACTTGTTTTTTTGATTGGACTTTCAAAGCAAATGCTTCAACAAGTTCTAAAATGCACCAAGGAGCAGGAGCTTAGGTCTGTAGATGATAGTCAACTCCTGCTGGAAAATGGTGGACTATGGCGGGGTGGGAGCGCTGCTTTGGAATTACCATGTCTGGATCAACAGTCACTGGAGGTGGGTGGAGGTTTTTACTAAATGCCTCGCATTTGAGTGCTGACCTGCTTTCCTAAAGGGAACTTGGGGAGAGAGGAGGTGAGGAGGTGAAGACATCTCAGAATGGGGTAGAAGTTCCTGTGGTAGCTGCAGAGATCCTTTAATAAGTTCTGGGTCACCACCTTTAAAAACAAAATATAAATAAATACACACTCAAAAAAACACATGGAAAAGAAAGAGGGGACATGTAATAATGTTAAGAGAAATTTACCTTTACATGGTCATCACTGGTTAGCAGATTAACTTGTTCTTGAGGCTCCTGCTTCTCCACATATCTGGGTGGGTAACAGGAGGGGGAAAAGGCTGTTGATGCGCTAACCTGACCCTTACGAACCAAAGTCCGGTGCGTTTTTAGGCACCACAATGCCACCCTACCCCAACGGAAAAAAAATGGCGACTGGCTCATGAAACCTCATGATGGAAGGGAGCTGTAGGACCTTCTCCACGTCCTCGTGGCTGAGCTGGCGTACTTGGACGAGGGCCTCCGCCTCCTCACAGCAAAGCACGCTCAAAGGCTGGCCAAAGAAGTGCTCAAACAGGGCCAGCTGTAGCAGGAACACCACGACAATGAGAGAACTGATTCTTCAGGCTGCGTTTGACCATAGTAATGCCACCCACAGGGTTTCTCTGCTGTTTCTCCCTAACATCACTGGTCAAAATGCGAAGTAGAGGCAGAAAAAGTACAGAAGAAAAGGGGACAATAAGAATTACAAACGATGTATTTGCATAACTCTAATGAACCAAGCAGCAGGATAAGGACATTATTCTCAGCAGTCACACCACCTGCAGCTCAGACCAGGTAATCCACCTGAAGCTAAGCAGGTCTGGCCTTGGCCAGTACTTGGATGGGAAACCAACAAGGAAAGCTGGGTTGCTCCTGGAAGAGGTGTGTTGTGACCCACTGCAGTGATGGGGACGCGCTGCTGTAAAAATGGTTCTGTCCTTTGAATGAAACACAAAACCGGGCTCTGATTCTGTGAGGTCACAAAGACATCCCTGGGTATCTTTCAAAAGAGTAGTGGTGGTACGCCAATGTCCTGGCTAAAATTGCCCACTGTGGCTGTATCAGATCAGGGCTCCTAATCATCCCCTATGTCTAACTGGTGAATTCTCCCCTGCCCCTTCACCACCATAGCTACTGTGTGGTGAGTGTACTGGTGCAGGATGGCTGCTGTTGCATCATCCAGATGGGTGATACGCATTGGTGGGGGTTGAAGTGGCTCCCTGTTGGTTTGGTGAAATACTTTGGGTGTCTTGAAAAGTGATGTATAAATGTAGCTTTCATTTGGCTGCACACACGATACACAAAATATAGAAAAACTGGGTTAAAGTACAATACTAGTTTCCAGTTAGAGGATTACCTGCAGACCTCGGATAAAGTTGCACACAGAAAAGTCATGGTAGAGAAAAATCCCCACCAGAACCTTTAGCACCTTCCCACTGATCTTGAAAGGAAACTTGCAAGTCAGCACCAACTGAGGAGGTAAACGATTCAAAGAAATCAACTAGTGAACTACCTTTGTGATTTTAAACAATTGAAATTCATAATTTTCTATGGACATCTATAGCAAAAATGCAAGACCGCTATAAATAGGTCCATTTCAGATACCTTGTCAATGATTGTGGCCAGATGCTGGGTGCAGGACAGAGACTGAAAGAGCTCAATACACAACAGGGAGCTCACAGAGTGGGGCAGCATTCGCTGAATGGTGCTGGGGGACGTGGCGATACCGAAGACAAACACTAGAGGGAGCTGCTGGATGTACTGACTGTCAAGAGAGCAAAGATCACAAGAACCTACATGTCAAACCCAACGCACCATCAAGATAAAACCATCAAAATTTAACTTAAAAGGTTCCTATAAGTGATTAGCTCAGTACCTGCATATGACAATGAAATCCTGCAGCACTTGGGGGCAAAATGCCTCCAGGTCTTTGAAGATCACTACTAGAGGGGGTTTCTTTGGGAAATCAGGCCCTGAGCTGCTGCGCTTCTTCCCAGGAGACTTGATACAGGATTTCTATAGTGAACCAGGTGAACACAGACTGAAAACTTTCACGCCTGCTGGGTAGGAATATCTAACACCACAGTCACACTTTGCTAACCTGCTCAGTCACATGCCTCACCACTAACGACGACAATGGTCTTATACCTTGTTCAAGTTCTGGTACCAGTCACAAAGAATGCTGAGAGAGCAGTTGACCCCCTTCCGTGGAAGGTCACTGATGTGATACCCAGACTCCTCTTCTGCGTCATCCTCGAGGGCCACGCTGCCCCCCATCAGCCGCTGCATGACTTTCTGCATCAGATGCTGCAGGGCTTAGGGGGGGAAATCACAAAATCAGTGAACAGATGCAACCAAGCGGTCTACAAACTCCAGCCTCAGTGCCTTTTCATCCCCTTAAATTTTTGCTGTGTATATTTCTTAATACACCACTTTTATCATATTCCCCTTCTATAATGCAATCTGTTTAGAGCCTTCACATACCTCCACACTCCTTAGCCTGAACGGAAGCCACAAAAGGAGACACAGACTCCCTCAGCAAATCAGACAGGCTCTGAAATGTCACATCATGGTCTGGCACATTTACACCTTAAAAGGACAAAGTTGGTCACTTATAACCTTTTAGTAAAGTATTTTTCTAATGATTGTAGGGATTTTATAGAAGAAAAAAAAAATTACTGAACAGCAACATTACTCTACAGTTATGTATACACCTTAAATTGGCTTTACTACAGAGCAGTATTTTTTAATCTGGTCCTCAGATACCCACAGCTGATCCATGTTTTTGCTTCCTGCAAGGTCCCTGCCACACCGGGAGCTGAGAGGGAGCAAAAATGTGTACTGACTGTGGGTGCCTGAGGACCAGACCAGGAAATACTGCTGTAAATTATTAAAAAAAAATAATAATTAAAAAAAGCTTGGATTGCAGCTAGAAAATGCTGAAGTCTTTAGTGTTCCTCACCCAGAACCAATGCGGCTGTGGGGATTTCACTGGCCCGCATGCGCGATTCCCAACCATCAGTTCTGGACTGAAAGCTGGCCATAGACTTTCCGATGAACTCAAGAAGACTGTCTAGGATCTTTTTGTTTAAATCATCTTGCACTTTCTGAAGGGCGGAAAAAGTTAATACAAAAGTCAAATTTGACTGTCACTGACTTTACAGGTTTATCCAAACTCACTTAGACTGGCAATTAATTGGAACACTTGAATAATTACATCGGACAAAACAGGAGAGCTTCTGACCTCTCAAAGCCGTTACCATTATAGCAATCTGCCTTAATGAATCCAAATCAAATCACTTTTATTGTCACATCACAATACTGGTACAGTACATGTGAGTGAAATTCTTGTGTGCGAGCTTCACAGCAGTAGTGGTGTACAAATATAAGAAATAGGGAAATATGTACAGAATTGAGTATAAGTAATCAGTTTCTGATGCGGACTGTAAATGCACTGCATTTATTCTTCTCCCACCTGCACTTCCTCCTTCATGTCCTGCCATTGTGACTGGAAAAGCTGAGACCTCAGTCTGCTGTTCTCTGTATTGTCACTTCCATCTATAAAGCAGTCCTCTGGGATTAAAAACAAACAAAAGATGAAACATCAGAATGACAACACAACATGGAAGCATGATGTAATATTGGTATTCATCATTAAATATACACTCAGTGATATGAGGTTAGCAATAGATAAACTATTTCCATTTAGCCTTTTTACGATTCCTGTTTCTCAAGATGCTAAAACACAGGCTAGACACATCAACCAGTTAACTAGTTGTAAGCATCAGCTGTATATATTACACAGAAAAATACTCAAACTGATAAATGATTGAAACTTGGATAGTTTTCGTGTCCCTTTAATATTTTTAGGATGTGTAAAAAGCTGATTGACACTGACACATACGGACTCCAGAAAAAAAAAAATCCTGCCTTGCAATTTTACAAACACCGATTAGTTTCCTCACCTGCACTTAAAGCTTTCCTCTTCTTAGAAGTCGGCTTGAAGACAAAGCAACCCTAAAAACACACATTCGTGTTAATACCTGAAGTTCGCACAGGCTTATAAATAATGGTTGCAGCCATGATGTTAATCATTTTAGTTTTACTTTATGTTTAGTTTATTTTGACTTTACCTTAGATACAGATGAAGTAGTCATTTCTGCACAGAGATTAAAATAACATCACTTTATTTATATGCACATAGCATGCAAACTAAAGAGTTAGTTACAACGTTCAACAGTAAAAGACGCCCTTAAAAAGAGCTTCCCGCTTTTGACGTAAGAGGTCATCAGTCATCCAGAGCAGTGATTTCATTGGATAATCAAGGACGTGTTAGAGTTCAAAGGTAATATTACAGAAACGTTTCCAGGTCTTTCTCTGAATGTTTACGGCGTGGAAGGAGACTTGTTTTCTGACCGTCAGGGTTATAGTCGCTTTTATGGTTAGTGTTATAAATGAGAGTTATGTTGTGTATTGTTCCGCGCAAATAAAAATAAGATAGGTTAGCTTCTGAATCATTCCAGAGTCTTCAGTCAGTTCCGAGTTTTTGCGACGTTCAGTCGTCCGTCTAACGTGGGAATGTACGTTTTTTTCCATTTTTCTTTAATTTTTTCAGCTTTTAAACTTAGATGATGTGTATGTAGCGCTGTAACTGGGATTTCTGCTTAGAATCAATTGTTGATTATAAACTAGCTGAAAAGCCCTGCAGACAGCGTCTTATAAATTGATCAAATGCATACTTCATGTTTACAAATTGTGATACTTGTACAGTTTTGTATGTTATATGAAATTTATTGGATTATATGGATTTATTGTATGTATTGCGTTGCCAGTTCCCGTGCATCTGGCGTGATACTCAGGCTTTCAGACTCTCACACGAGAAATCTTACGGAAAATCTGTATAAACTTAAATTAGCTACATCAAAAGGCACTGGGGCAGTTTGCAAATCCCACAGTCTATTTAGAAGGTTATATAAAAGGTACATACAAGTAAATTGTACATTTTTGTACATGTGTATGCAGACTTGTCTGGAACTGACAATCTAACGTCATCCAGCCGACCAAAGCTGGCAACCCAGCTAATATCTCATGTGCACTGCTGGTTAGGATATAAAGCAGTTCCCCGTTATTTGCTCTGAGACCCCAAGTCCATAACTGAAACCGAGGATAGCTTTGAACCCTATATATACTATGTTTTTTTCCCTATACAAATATATCTGATATACAGGTCAATTTATAAATTAGACACAATAACAGATTAACAACAATAATTAATAATAAAATACAACAATTAGCCTATAACAATATACTGTCATTAAAGCTATGTAAATGTAGTCTGTCTCTAACGTCCGAATAACGTATACACATATAGCGTGACTACGCTGGATAACGGCACTAGTCGCGATTTAATACAAATAAGTTTTTTTTTGGAATTTTCCTCCGGACCGCGGATAAGGGGGCCACTGTAATTATAGGTAGTTAGATGTTCATGCTTGTTAAGCAAGAGCAATTTGAAATGTTACCGCACGAGATGACAATAATGCTGACTAGGCACGCATATTACTGCTTTAATTAATATTCAAATACATTTATGCCCATTTTATTTGTATCACAATATGATACCATCGAATTATTACATGCATACCTCAAACACCACTAATAATAAAAATGTATGATAATTAACATCTGTAATAGTATATGATGTGATAATGAACAGGCACAATTATTTCCTAATAATGATTTCAAACATCATGAAATACAAGTCAAAAGCTTGTTCCTGTGGTCTATAACTTATGGTAATAGCAGGTACTACAGTGACAGTCTGTGTGGTTCTCTAGTTTTGTGTTGTCCATCACGATGAGCTGGAAAAAACCAACAATGACAGGAAATTTTAATTCACACAGTAAGCAATGGATGACACGTTCAAATAAATGAGATAAATACAGAAATTACCTGTAATGTAAACTAAATGCTAAAGCATCTATCGTTTGGAATACAAAACAACATATGTAAAAGGGTCTGGGTAATATCATTCAGCCCTTGAACAGGGGCTCAGATGGACTGTGTCCCAAAGCTCCATAGGCTCAGCATAGCTTCAAAATCATCTATGTCATGGAGGTAAAGCACTTTTAGAGGTCCGGAAGGATGCCTACCGTTTTAACCTCTTTAGCTACGCAGCAAGTTGCCTCGGATGTAATATTCTTGGGGACCACCATTGTCATCTTGGACCTCAGGGGGGTTGGATAAGCTCTGGAGAAGCAACAGCCCACACACTGGAAAATCGGGGCTCCTGGCCTGGAAAAATGCTTGTTCTCCTTGAGCTTGCACTCTTTGCAGTTTCCTTTTGGGGAGGTTGCAGGTAGTATGAGACACAGGGGAAATGGGAAAAGTCTTATCAAGGCTCCTCTTTGATTATTCAGCATTGCAATTTCTTCAGTTCAGCATATTTTCTGTACCAATAATCATGATATACAGACGTGCAAATATTGCCATATTTGTAACTGTTACGTATCATTTTTTGTTGCACATTCAGTAAATGAATGATATTTCAGACTTGCCTTGTATCATCTCACTGTTGGGAAAGGAATCTACAATTTGCAATATCATCACCAGTGCAAGAAGACAAGCTCCAGTCAGTTTTCCCATATACATCATCGTACCTGTAATAACTGGAAATTCAAAGTAACATTTTTCACAAACAGCTGTCTATGGCTTGACCTTCCATTTTCTCATTAAATATGTGCTATTCACCTTTATTATAGTGCAAGACACCAAGTAAAGCACAATCAAAATATTAACAAAACACCTTATGACAAACCTTGGGGTCT
Organism: Mormyrus lacerda; assembly: GCA_015163995.2. Lineage (NCBI taxonomy): Eukaryota > Metazoa > Chordata > Actinopteri > Osteoglossiformes > Mormyridae > Mormyrus > Mormyrus lacerda. Next base: position 18,419,520 of record JAABNX020000030.1, read on the forward strand.
TCCTTACTTCTGTGGTGGACAGTTCAATGAGGATGCAGGGTACTAATGTGGGAGTCTTTATACCTGCTTCCTTCCGTCCGCAAGTACATACCTGGATTAACTAAAACCCTTTGGCCTTATAAGAGATCAGAATAAACATGAGCTTCGATGACATTACGCATTTGCGTTTCCAAAACACGTTACTTTAATTACCGTGGGTCACTAAAAGCTAACCTGTCGTAATAAGGCGAAAATGTGACCAGACAACAGAGAGAGCAGTTGAGAGATTTCTTCCATTATTGTAAAAAGATATCCAGTGGTACAATAAAATCTTTCTCCTAAGCATGTGTGTTTTGTTTTGCATGTTGCAGCGTACTGCTGCTCAGGCATACCAAGGTTTTCCAACCACACACATACAGAAGAACATTCAGTGTTTGACCTGTAGCAGAATGAGCAATATGGTACAATGCTAAAAATATTTTGCTGTGGATTTGTCAACCTTCTTGCAATCCAGACACAAGGACCTGCTCATATAAACCTACAGAATCAAGATGGCATTTCTGCCTGGTAGAAACAGGTTTGTCCTTATGTATGCCATTTATCAGGCGTGTCACCATTTTCAAGCAATAATCTTAGAGTGCATCTTCAACTTGCTTCGCCATGGCAAACATTAACGCTCCATAAGAACACAGTAAAATATTTCAGTATTTGAAGATACATTTCAGATTACAAGGACTGTTCACATGTATGGATACTTCTCAAAACTCATAAGAAGAATGCATTCCATTTTTATCTTAGACCTTCCTCTCTTTACTCTGTATTTTAACTAACTGTTAGCTGTTTAGTACCAAATGGTGATTAGTGCCTGCTTATGCAATGTGAAGTATATTTGTACCTTGGCAATTACCTTTAAAAAGGAGAAATAGTAAGATATTTTACTAGTTATTCTATTGTTATTTGCATATGAAATTCACTTTCCATTGGCAGCCGTGTTAACATCTGCTGGCCTTGGTTACTTTGGAGACCAAGTCACAGTTTCAGGCTGATGTAACTGGATCTAAGCATAGAGCACACACAGTGAAGCCCCACACTGACTGAAGCTTGAAGGTTCTAGCAGATACAGTATAAGTATTTGTTTCAATACAGCATTTTTTCACCTTGATGGTTGAAAAGAAGAATGAGGAGATGAAATACTTGGTACTTTGTATATATGCCATTCCGAGTTTGTTAGCATACATTAGCAGCAAACACCCAGGACATGCTTGTTATTCAGCTGATGGGCCGGGGGTGGGAGGGGTGGTTACTGGTCGCTACCAATTGCCTTGGTGACAGTGGCGTTTTTGAGTATGGCAACATAAGTCAGGATGACCAGAAACGTCTCCATAACCACTTTCATGGATTATAATGTAGCCTTGAACAAGTCTTCCATAGCTGATATGTCTTCTTCACCCCTGCTTATTCTCTCATACAACCTACATTCTATAACCCAATACTTACCCATGTAGGCTTAGTTGTCCATTGCATCATTTATTTATTTATCTATCTATCATTGTTTTCTAAAATATATTATAGTTTACATTACATTAAAGCATTTATTCCTGTAACTCGACGAGAGAACTATAGATTGACTTCCACAGCTGATGATTATGCCAATGAAATGAATACCATTTATCCATCTTCTGTAACACCTTATTCAGTACAGTGTCACGGTGAGCCCAAGAAAATGCAGTAGGTTACATTCATACTGTAATATCATACATTCATTTCATATTAGAAATATTGTATCATGCACCTTAATTGATTGACATCAATACACTTTTCTATGTCAAAGTTTGTTTAATTGTCAGGAGAGTTTTTGCCATCCTCTTGATTTTCATGCATTTGCGATGGCATAATTATTACCTAGTGTAACTTTAAAACCTTATCACAGTGTAACGTTTTAAACATCATACATCATATAAATACATGGATATAAAATGACCCAATAAAACTGTAGTATTCCCAGAAGGAGATATTCATGGTACCCACAAATGCCTTTTAATATTTACACAACTAAGTAAAGGGTAACTACGTTGCCAGACAACATCTTGTGAATCTTGGAAACCGGCTGTTTAAACAGCCTAAGGGTCAACATTGCCGCCACTCAAATTTTAAGTTACATTTCATATAATTTGAAATTAATTTCTCTTGTAAAATCAAATTGCTTTGCTTTTTCAAACTTACCTTCTACTTATACCATAGACTGGAGAATCGGAATTAAACGGCAATTACAATATTATAATATAATGACATGTAAGGACACTGACCACACATCATGACATACAAAAGGCTATCATGCATAATCATGTACAGTTCTAGTTCAGGGAAGTGTGCTTTATGCTTCATATACCGGTATTTAACTTTGTTTGACATGTAATGCATAGTAATCTTGTAAGAAGATTTTATGGGTCAGCATGGCAAAACAAAATAAAGGATACTGTGCAGTTTAAATGATTATGTATACACAAATAAATCAGGATAATTTCCTTTAAATGGCTTTTAGTAGCTGCGTAAAATATTAAAGAATAAATTATATTTAATATTAATATTAAATATTAAAGAATAAATGTCTTAAAAATGTCTCGAATTATCAAATTGAATAATCCAATGCATACTGTATGTAAAAAATACAGACCTTGATTTCATGCTAATTTGTATTGTTTCTGTATTGTTTTCAATTTTTAATGTACTTGAACAATTAAGCAACAGCAGGTATTTTAACAATCAAGCAAATTAATTTTAAGTTTTCGAATGTAATATACACATAACCTTCAGCAATATAATTTTACTAATAAATGAAAGGGATAATTTACCACAGAATTCTGAATTATTTTTACGTTATTTAGCCGGAGGAAAAAGATGCATTGTTCATTTTGAAAGCATCATCATTTCTATCTTTATGATTAAATATCAGTCTGGCCTCTATGCACGCTGTATTTTCTATTCAACACATATGTATGCAACAACTTTATTCGTACACTTATACTCTACTGAGTATACAATACGTAACATTAAATATAGATATAGAACCATGTTTCTAATAAAAAATAATGAACGTCATTATTATTTAAACAGATTCATTTCTCATTGGTCCTCTCATGTATTTACTTTTAATATTGCTGTTGACAAATGGTATTGTTCAAATACGTATAGCTATCAAAGTTACCTTTATAGAAGATTAAATGGGTGTCACTTACCCTCATGATAGCTATGCAAACATGTAACCAGAATGACTCTAAATAATCTTAAATGTATAGTTTTCCGCAGTGCTCTCCGAGGTAAGCCGTATGACAATCATTTCAGTTATTAAAATATATCTTTTAAATATGTTTATTTATTTATGCTAATAATTTGGGAGAATACACACCACAGGAGCACAGCGAACATTTCCCGCTTTCGTACTGCCATCACAGCAAACGCAAATACAACTTCGGAGGAAATTTCCACAAGTCTCAGAAGTGGGGTGGTGCTGAACAAACAGCTCCCGTGAATGTCATCTTCCGCGACCGAATTCGGAACGCAGCTTTGGACTGACACCGGATTTTCCAGAAGAAGTTGCGAACGGTTAGCGATGACGACGACTTGTCAATCCTCAAAACTAACATTCCCAACTAAAGTGTGGCCACTGAACTAGATCATGAAGAGGCAAAACGTGAGGACACTCGCCCTGATAATCTGCACGATAGTCTATTTGCTTTTTGGGGCTGCGATCTTCGATGCACTGGAATCTAAACTGGAAACCACGCAGAGAAAGAAGCTGCAGAAGAGGAAACTGGAGTTGATGACGAAGTATAATTTAACTGAAGTTAATTTTGACGAGCTTGAATGGGTGCTTTTACAGCTGGAGCCTCATAAAGCGGGCCTCCAGTGGAAATTCGCGGGATCATTTTATTTTGCGATCACAGTGATCACAACAATAGGTAAGATACATATTAACATGAATAACTATCAGTGCCTTAATGGAAATTTGAATAACATCCAATATATATGACTAATATTGTCTAAGTAAAACTGTGGATTTGGTCGTCGCAAACTTTTTCTAGGGTAATTGCACTAAAACACAACATCTTCCAGTTGTTTGATTAGCGATGTCTATGTGGGATCATATGATCTTCAGTTTGTAAAATCTGGAAGGGGGAAAGGTACCAAAATCCCCATATAAGAAATGTCTTTTTATATATTTGGAAATGTACTGTAAACGTACCAGGCTACCTGCACTTTTAGTGTTTTGTGTACACGTGGAAAAAAAACTCCCTAACAGCTGTGCAATGGTGCCATATTTTCCGGACCATTAGTTCAGATTATCATTTCTAGGAAATACTGGCATGCCATCCAGGGTGTACCCCAGCCATGTGCCCTGTGCTGCCTGGGATTGGCTGCACCCCTCCCTGCGACCCAGAGCGTACAGTTAGAAGATGGATGGACAGATTTCTAGGAACAGGAGCGCACAAAACTCTTGCATAATGAGAAACATTATGCAAACTTAAATAGATTCCCCACCCCCCCGGAAACAAAAAAAAAATCAAGTCACAGAAACAAATAAACGGAAAAAAATACAAACACAGCAAATTTGAGTGAAAGGTTTTAAATAAAGAATACTTGCAGGAACACTTGGTATCTCAGTGGGTCGCAATATTGACTCACACCTTCAGAAATGGAGATTCAAATTCCACCTCTGTTCTGCATCCATAGTTTGCATGCATCCTTCAGGTACTCCAGTTCCTTATGCTGTTCATACATATACAGATTGGTTGGCTTTCCTAAATTGTGCACAGAGTGAGCTCTGTGACTGAACTCCCATCCAGGATGTACCCCTACATTGTGCTGTGTTGCTGTCTTTGATAGGCTCCAGGCCCCATAAGCCATGTTTGGTTGGTAGATGTAAATAAGACTTGGAAACACACATAATGTCTATATCTATATCAAAGCATGCTTACTCTCTAGGTTATGGACACGCAGCTCCCAGCACAGACGGAGGAAAGGTGTTCTGCATGTTCTATGCCGTGCTGGGGATCCCCCTCACCCTGGTCATGTTCCAGAGTCTGGGTGAACGCATCAACACGTTCGTCAGGTACTTGCTCTACCGAATCAAGAAGCTCCTCAGGATGCATAAGACCGAGGTCTCCATGGCCAACATGGTCACCGTCGGCTTCCTTTCCTGTGTCAGCATTCTGGGCATCGGTGCAGCGGCTTTCTCTCACTACGAAGACTGGAGCTTCTTTCAGGCGTATTACTATTGTTTTATTACTCTTACCACGATCGGCTTCGGGGACTACGTGGCTCTGCAGAAAGACCACGCGCTGCAGAACAACCCTAAATACGTGGCCTTCAGCTTCTTCTACATCCTGATAGGCTTGACGGTCATTGGAGCCTTCCTCAACCTTGTGGTGCTACGCTTCATGACTCTGAACACTGAGGACGAGAGGCAGGACGCCGAGTGCCAGGCTTTGCTGTCTCCGTACATGCAGGGACACAAAACCTGCGCTAGGGTCAACAGCACCACCTCTGGCCTGGAGGGCTCTGTGCGGAGAGGCCTGTTCTGCGTCTATCCCGAGATGCTTCACTTTCAGTCCATGTGCACCTGCCTTTGTTACAAGGGCCGGGAGAAGGTGCCCTACTGTATCCCCATGATCTTCCCCCGGGACTGGTCATCCTCAACCGTCGCTGTGGAACAGGAAGAGGGCTTGTCAGGGCACGTCCCAAATCCTTGCGCTAATATGCACGTGTGCAGTTGCAGTGTGCGTGCCCTGTCTGTGATTAGCGGTTCCCCTACTGTCTCATATCATCATGCAGCAAATAGGGTGCTTTCGAAAAGGCGCAGGTCGATTTAGCGTTAACGGCATTCCTCTTTAGTTCTCACACAAAGCTGAAGATACATATTAAGCTTTGAGCTGAGGACATATATTACTTGGTCATTATTATTATTCGACAGGGAGGTATCACTGTTCTTATAATCAATGTAATTAACTTCACTAATGAGGTAATAGAACAATCTTAAACACACACATTCGGTTATGATTCAGTTTGAATCAGACTTGCTTACAGGGAAATGAAACAGTTACATGTTTTGACTAAATCTATTTATCTATTGTAAAGGCACTATGATGCCACACACCATGGCTGGACCGGGATTAAAAATCCTGCAATAAATCTTGCTGGCCCACAAACCAATCCTTCTGCCTGGAAAATGTTTGGTGTTCGAAATACGTAGAAATATATAGGTACATTCACCTTGCAAATTGGTTTTTTTACAATTCTAAAATTCATCCTGATGGCCACCGAGCCTCGTACTGATAGAAAACTTTGTAAGTCTCTGTCTTGTTTCCTCAGTTACTTGTACAAATCACTTTGGGGAAGCAGGTCACTGTGATCAACAACCTAGACCTACTCATGATACTGCCTGTGAAATAAGAACCAGGTAAGAGCACTGCAGTATCATTTTTCCAGTATCAATGTGCGCTGATAAGAAATTTTATTGCTGCTTTCAAAGTTGCAAAGATTGTTATGTCCAGGACCAATATGTTAGAACTTCAGTGAAACAATACAGTATTTAACAATGAATTTGACTTATAATTGCTTTGATGACACTGACTTTCAAATAAATATGAATATTACTTTTGATTAAAAATTTTTAAATGTTGGGTTCATTCGTCTGTGCCAGCCCTTTTACTGTAGAGAAGTATACAACAATATAAATATTAAACCTAAGTTTTTCTTGACACCTGTCATGCCCCCTCATCTAACCCGTGTGGAATTCCCGTGTTACCAGCTGTTTTGAGTCATGTTGATTCTTGCTGTGTATTTACGTCCGCGTTAAGGTATGTTTCCCAGTCGGGTCATTAGCGTCAGTCCTGCGTGTTCCTCCCAAATAAATCCCCGACTCCTGCTTCCCCGCGATCACGACAACCTTAACCTTAACCTTAACCTTAACCTTATTTCTTTGTCTGACGTACAACTTTTCTGTATTTGCTTTACCTTCAATATAATTGGGTGAAACCGGTGCTGGAACTCCCCTTGTTATTCAGTATTGGGTGCTGGTACGTCCTTAATTTCGTTTAGTACCAGCAGGGACTGAGAGATGCCAGTAGGCCTACTCCTTAGAAAAAAAAAAAAGAGGTGCTGATATTGCCATTTATAAAATAAGTGATAGGCAAGACTAACCAGCTTGAAAAAACGGTTGACATGCCACTCTTACCTTGCAAGAGATGCAAATATTATATTTCCAGTTAAATACTAACCAAAATGAAATAATATTACATAAAAGGAAATAAATATCAAGTCGATGCGATTCCGTCTGCTTTTTTCGCAGCGTCGGGAACGTTTCTAAGACCGCTGTTTCCAGCCCGAAAAAATACGGTGATACACTCAAGGCATAAATACGGCCGAGGTTGTAGTTTAACGTTTATCAAAGTTCACATTTTCAGTCACTGAGTCGCAGACATGGGTCTCAGAGACGCTGCCACGACCGTGTTGGCGGCGCATCGGAAAGCCATGCTGTGCGCAGTGGGGATCGGGCTGGTTTCGGCCGCGTTGTGCGTCGGCCTCAGGTATTTCCGAAGACCGAAGAAAGTTCGGCGAGTAGGGGTCGTATCGCAGATTAACGTGTTTCCTCTGAAATCCGGCAAAGGACTTTCTGTGACTATTGCACAGTGCCTAGAAATGGGCCTGAAGTATGGCGAACTTAAGGACCGGTGAGTACTTTTATTTTTGTTTTCAGTATTAATCACGTATATTCAAGACGGGGTAAAGCAAGGCAAGTTTATTTATATAGCACGCAAGGCAATGCGCTTTACAGAGGAAGAGGAATACAGTTGCAGACATTAAAATCACATTTAAGACAAAAAAAGAAAAATTTAAAAAGTTTATGAAGTTAATAAAAATAATGACGTTTAATAATTTTGATGCTTCCGAAATAGACCCATTCGGAAACACTAATAAGGTGCGTGCGACAGTGTAATGCGTTATAAACATGCACGTGTTTAATGAATGTAATATAACTGAAACAGATGGCATGGATCTTGTAGTGCTTTTACTGTGCGGATATTGCATTTGGTCCGGCGTTGTCAGTGCCAACCCGGATAAAAGGAAATTACTGAAACGACTGGGAGACACTTAATTAAATCAAGCAACACATATAATTGAATTATGGTTTTCAACGTCAGGTTGTTTAGAAATCGTTATTCGCCTACGGTGGGTATTCCAGCGAGTACATCCGAATTAATAGTTTACAAACAAATAGGTTCAAACAAACAATTTTCATTCCAGAAACCGAGATTAGAATAGGGATCACACAGCTAACGTGGCAACTAATGCTCTGAACCAAATTTACTTAAAAACAGGATTACCTGACCGAAACTCGTGGTCTGAAGGGCGCGGCTGCCACTGCTTCAGCATCGCTCGGTAGTTTGATTCGGCGTGCTCATTTGTCCAAGAGGCTGTTGAAATGCGTCCGAATTCAGGGGCTGCATCCTTGGCTGCGTAGAGGGATGCAGCCCCTGGATTCGGATGCAGCCTAGGTCGCCTTTCGAAGATTTCGTCCTTCGAAGATTCGCGCAATGATTCTTGGGATCTCGGAATACCGCATTTCTGGGCTACGTCTGAAAGCCTTTGAAACGAGACACACTTGTCGCGCCGTTGTGACACGTACATTCGCTTTTCGGATGCAGCCTATAAAGGCAACACAGACCGCGTCCTTCGAAGGGTGCAACCCCTGAATTCGGATACAGCTACATAAGTGGCAAGTTTTCTTCGGTTAAGCATTCTGTCATTCAATATCAGCGCGATTTATTCAAGAGTTCCCCCCTGCGACCATTAAAGTTTCTTATTTATTTTGACTCCTGTTTTGAGCCACACTTTTCGAACAAAACACACGGTGGGTTTGCACTCTTATCTTTTACAGACTTTCTTTTTTGAATTGCCATATATTTTTCAGCTGGACTTATTGTAAATCTATGTAATAGAGACGACGCTGAACACCCTGACATGGCAACGGAAAATATGCTTAGCACTCAAAAGGCTATTTTGAGGTCCAGTGTCTGTGTGGATTCTCTGTCACCCCAGAGAGCCCTTATTGTGGCATGTGTGGTACTGCGCAATATTGCCACAGTCAGGTGAGACTCAAAAGCCAAGATTTGCAAATTCATTGTCAACACATCCACGCACAAGTTTACAGTGCATTGAAATGGTTTTCATATTGGTGTCTTGGATTTTGACATTCATTTAGGTCTTCCTTTGACACAAGCCTAGTTCTGACTCTCCAACAGATGTTTTTTGTCTTTGTCTTTAAACTATTTGGGCTCATAGGTGAGGGCTTGATCCTTGAGGTGATATTTGCTCATTTTAGCCAATGAGCATGTTTCATGCGGGGGTGCTGCGTGCTCTGCTTTATCTGCATAGGCACTGGCTTGTTGTCACGGACGACGGCCATCAGGTGACGGCGCGTCAGGAGCCCCGTCTCGTGCTGCTGTCCTTGACCTGTCAGGATGGTCTCCTGTGCCTGAATGCCCCTGGCATGGAGCCGCTGAATATTCCCCTTTCTCAACCTCAAAACCAGGTCATGAACTGCAGGTTGGTGTGTCTTTTCAATGCCCAACCTCATGTAGGACCCTACTATACCAAGGACTTTGTTGTTTTCTAGTCTAGAGTTCCCTGCTTTGACAGAAGTTGCTACATTATATTGAAAAATTTCATTCTATGAAATACCCTGCTATGCATACACTGGGATCATAAGTGTTTTATTTTGCTGCCAGTTGCTGTATGAATCGCATCCATTTTGGGGAGCTTGGACGCCATTGAGACATCAGTGTTGGGCAGGTTGACTGGTTAAGTTACAGACAGTGGTGGAAAGTTCAGGTCCAGAAAGTACAAAGTGAGACCAAAGGTTTGTTTCAACCAACCCCGCTGAGCATAAAGAGTCAGTGACAGAGAACTCAACTGGTTGGTTTAAACAAAACATTAGCCTGGATTTGTACTTTCTGCACCTGAACTTTCCACCTATCTGTAAAGGATTACTCTTCTGAGTAACTTCCTCAACATTGTAAGGCATTCAGATGTTTTGTGTCACCGGTCCCATGCCTCAGAGTGTGGAGCAGTGACATCCAGGGCAGAGACTGCGGGGAACCGGCGTCGCTCTGGATCACTCGCTACCTGTCTGGTGACAAGACCTTCCGCGTGGTGCAGTTCGAGCCCCAGATGAAGGGACGCAGCCCGGTGGAAAAATTTCCTTTTTTCCTTAAACACGAAAAGGTAACCCGTTTTTTTGTGACTTATTTCTTTCAAAATTCATGTTTTTTTTCTGTTGACTTCTCTAAGACGAATCCCATGTCTTTCCCGAAAGGGTTATGTTTTTTTTTTTTTTTTATCTTTTAGACCTTCTACTCCTGATTCAGTTCTCATTTCATCCTTATCTCAGGAAGGTGGTCGGTTTAATGCCTACCTCCCCCACCCATCAATTGCTGACAGTTGTGTTAACCTTTTCCGCCTTCAGGTGGCGTATCCTGACGCCGCTGCAATCCTGTTAATGACCGAAAGCTCAGTGACGGACCTGAACACTCGCTTAAAGGACAAAGTCACTACGGCCTGGTTCCGGCCCAGTATTGTGGTAACTGGCTGTGACGCCTACGCTGAGGTGTGGACATAAACCGTGTATCAAAATGATTTCCAAAGCTGAGGGAATGGTTAAAAGAAAGTCGTCACTTTGTCATTTAACACGCAAGAAATGAAATAGTGCTTCTATGGAGTGGTGTGTCGCCAGGAAAAGCCACACACCGTTTTTATCAGATAGTTAACATTACTTGCTTCACATAGGGGAGGTCATAATGTTTTGCATATCGATGTGTAATGATTTGAGTGTGTGCAGAATACTTGCGTAACTGTTTTTTTTTTTTTTTTACTGCTAAGATCATGGTGCTAGGTTAAGTGGTTGGTCCTAGCTATATGTAGCTATATGTAGCTACAAACCGGATTCCAAAAAAGTTGGGACACTATACAGATTGTGAATAAAAACTGAATGCAATGATGTGGAGATGGCAAATGTCAATATTTTATTTGTAATAGAACGTAGTTTACAGATCAAAAGTTTAATCCGAGGAAATGTATCATTTTAAAGGAAAAATATGCTGATTCAAAATTTCACGGTGTCAACAAATCCCAAAAAAGTTGGGACAAGTAGCAATAAGAGGCTGGAAAAAGTAAAT
>JAABNX020000030.1:18431016-18450197 GCA_015163995.2 Mormyrus lacerda
GCACCTCCACATCATTGCATTCAGTTTTTATTCACGATTTGTATAGTGTCCCAACTTTTTTGGAATCCGGTTTGTACGTGATTTTTGTGTTTTCAATAGGTCAAGACTGTTTGTTTCTGTTTGTTTTTTGAGGATTCCTGGGATGAGCTGCAGATCGGCAGAGTGAGGCTGCTTCGCGCCATGGCTTGTTCAAGGTAATATGAAAAGTAAAGGTGTTGTTTTTCAGGGGGCGGCAACTTGAGGGGGGTTAGCACTGTTGCCTCACACCTCTGGGACCTGGGTTCGAGTCTCCGCCTGGGTGTCGTCGTGGGTTTTTTGTTTTTATTGACATGCCACGGACACAGAATAAAGCCAGTGCAAAAGGACTCGGGAGTGACTATCGGCAAAACAGTAAACATAACCCAGCTTCTGAACACAACCCAAAGCTAAACTTACCTAAGTGCAAAGAAAACAAAACAACAAATTCTTCACCTAACTCCCTACCCAAACAAAAGCATACAACACGCGTCCGCAAAACAAAATGACAGTTGCTCCCTGTGGACCTGAAACACACACACACACACACACACACACAGAACATACACATAGATCAAAGCGGCAAAAGTCAGAGGAGTGAACAAAGATGTCAACCAAAAACTGGGCGAGAGTTCGAAACCAAATAGCAAACAAACCAAAGTAAAAAAAAAGACAAAGCGAAAATCAGAAATCCAATAAACCAAACAAATCATACACAGTGATATTAATCAATAAAAAGCAAATCAACAACAGCAATCAATGAGCAGAGCCCTCGAGACGTCTTGCTTGCGGCTTTTCAATTCTGGGAGACGGAAGTGACATATGGTGCATACGGCAAGTTGGGGCGGGGTCTGGACAGGGAGGCGGCGCGAACGGTGAATGGAGTGGAGAGTTGAGAAGATGAGCTCTGTGGGCGGAGCTGAACCTAAACGTGAACTAACAGCGGCACGTAATATTTGGCTTTGGCATGTGACATTTGACACGATGTCCCTCCAGCGTTGTGGATTCCAGCTCTGCACATTCTCACCATGTTCTAATATGTTTCCTCCCACACTGTAAAGGCATGCTGTTCGGCTAATTGGTGAGGTTCAAATCTATCAAGGATTTTCCACCATCTATCCATTTTGTAACTGCTTATCCGGTACAGGGTCAGAGGGGTGGAGCCTGTTCCAGGCAGCACAGGGCATGGGGCTGGGGAACAGCTTGGATGGGATGCCAGTTTTTGACAGGGTACTCAGATGTACACATTCACCCACTATGAACAACTTCAAGGCACTAATTTAATTAACTGTGTTACCTTGGATTGTGTGAAGGGAAGCTGACAACCCATAGCTGACCCTCGCAATACAAGGAGAACATATAAGGTCAACACCCACAGAATAGGTCTGAGATTCAAACCCCCAACCCTGGGGGGGGTTCAGGCAACAGTGATTACCTCCAAGCTAACATACTGCCCCCGCTGCTCTTCACTGTTGTTTAAGCCCAAAAGCATTTACAGTAACAATATAGACTTGACATTAAGCAAGGCACTGCTATCTGTCATTTTTGGAAATTTGTTACATTCAACTTAAACATAAATTACAAATGTACTAGTGATGTAATACAATGATCCCTAGGTGCCTTTTAACGACCGTGAATCCTGATACCGGAGTCATTTCTCGTAAAGACCCACTGGAAACTCTTAAAAGGTAAGAAAAATCCACTTCAGAGTGACTTTTAGGCAGTGCAGCCTTTGGCTGGACTGGATAAGATAAGAGGAATGGATGGATTCACTGTATTAAGAAATGTAGTGTCTCTCTGTAGCTGAATAAAATGTCAAGAAATACCCTTGTTTACTGCCTGAACATTTGCATTTTTATTAGATTAGATCATATAATCATTAATAACCATAAAGTAAATCAGAATGTACTGGTATAATACTTGGTTTCCTCTCTTCTCTCTAGTGATTGATTTTCAAGTTATTCCTTTATGTAACTTGCATATAAAAGTTACCTGTGTAACAGATATAAATTCTAGGAAAGGACTTGATAATATCGCTAAGAATAGTAATGGTAGAAATACACAATTTACATGTCATTTCGACAGTCCTTTGTTGCTGCATAAGTATGTTTTCAGTGAGTGATATGGAGGTTCCGGCTAATTAAACTAACTTCTAAAATCGAAGAGACGTGACAAAGTGTCTGAAAAAAAGAATTTTGAAATGAAAACGATCCAGCCTCTGTAGTTTGCAGGCTAACTGTCACCGCGTTGTATTGTTAACCTCTTACTGACGCTCTTTTCATGTGCTATAAATTTTTTTCATAGCTACCGCATGTGCGACGCATCTGAGAAGCATATTTACGGAAGCTCACCGCTGTTCGGCCAGTACTACAGTGTTGTTAAAACTGGAGTCCTTCAAGTTGGAGATGATGTGTACACAATTACTAACTGAATCAATGCAGTTTTTGTAAGTCACTTTAAAGAGAAAATGGAAAAAATTATATTGACACTAAAAATATATAAATAATACTCTCTGCTTTATTCTCTGCTTAATTTGCTTAATTACTCGTGGCTTCCATATACTGCCAATGATCTGTTCTGGTCTGATCTACTGTATAATAACATTATTTTTTATGCAGTGATGACTACATAAAATACATTAATGTTACTTTGGTTGTACAATAGTGGTAAAATTAGACTAGGGTAGTGTAATCTGTTATGCGGTGTTATGGCAAATGGAAGTTCATTCTTCTATAACTGAAGGAATTCAAGTAAGAAACACGTAATTCAGTTCAGAAATATGCGTTTTATATGGTACATTTATAAGATTTCATCTAGCTTCGTGAATTTTATTATGCAATTACATATTTTACTTCCAAGCAAAAGCGCACAGGTTTTTTGATCAGTAAACACATTATCATAATCTAGATGAGATCCAGAAAAACTTTCACCACTAAAAATCAATGCTGAAACGTGAACGCAGACTACAATTAATTTGGAATATCTGTATTCCGTAATAAGTATAGGTAAATAATCTTCTGTGATTTTAGATCTTTTCTATCAGATGCAATTCTATAAATGATGTATCATGTACTTGGACTTGAAACCAGTGACAGGATTTTTTTTATATTAACCCAGAAAATCAGGCCACAATTTAATAAATGCTCTAGAATGATTAATCACTTGTCCGATTGTATATCCAATAGGCCTACAGGGTTACGGTTTTAAAACAATAGCTATCGGCCTACTAATAGGCTAAATATTAACGAAACCCTACGGTAAACATAGCAATACTCCTAGTGGTAATGGGTTTGTGTTTAATGATAAGAAGGAGAATTATGTAATTGTATTTATTTTGCAGTAACTTCCGTTAAGCGTACAAAGTTCGTCAAATTCAGCTGAGCGCATTGCATTTTTCTTTTAGCGAAATATTCAGCGTTTAGATACAACCTGTTTACTGAAGTTCGAATTTTCGGTTTGTCATTCATTTAAGCTGTTTTACTTTTGAGGGGAAACTAAATTTCCTCTTTTAAAAGTTTTTTTTCTTTTTTAAGCATGAAGACATACTTGCGTCAATGCGCTACTTTCGGGGTGAGACATTCAAAAAAGGGAAGTTATAGCAGTTTTGATACAGGCTGCACTTTGTTCAGACTACATAAAGGCTGCTGCACAGTAACAGGAGTCATATCCGCCTAGTTACATTTGGCATCCATCAAAAACAGGATGACCTACAATTAATAGGAAGAGTAGTTCGATGGGAATATTTCACACATTGAAGTAAATGCGGAAAATACACAAGTGTTCTGATTTGAACCAATGCTTTAGCTGTTATTGGTGTTTATTAAAGAGAGTTGGTCAACTGTTTGACTTCTCAGCTAGCTTGCATTTTTGAATGTCATGTAGGTATCTTAATTATTTAGCCTACGTTTTTATACAAATGGGTTTCGCAGCACACGTGGATTAGGGGAACTTGTTTATTACATATTTTTAATTCCTGAATCCATTTTCTTTTTCTTATTTAAAATTCAGCCACTGGAAATATTCATACGGACACGAACTGTACGAATTTATTCTCGGAGCCTAACCAATCATCTGTAGAAACGCAACTTCTGCCTAAGAGTACTTGGACCAGCTGCTGAAGTTTTCGAGCTGTGTAAATACTTCTCATCTTTAAGGAGAGGAAACAGCCGTTTTCACCATCACCTTAAATATGAAAGTATAAGTACATATCGCATTTAATACCGAGTATATGTACGCGAGAATCATGTATGGACATACAGCGGAGACGAATAATTTTTATGCGTCCGATTTTAATTTTTTGTCTTCGAGCTACTCCAGTAAATTGTTTTTCGACTCAAGAAAAAAAAGCCAACTTTCCTTCGCCGATAGTCCGCTTATCCCTGGATATTCTGCAGGTACAGCACTTTTCGCGTGTCATGGTCCGCTTCAGTCTTCGGAATCTCAGCTTCGCTGTGCTGTGGAGAATTCGGAATCTTTAAATGCCAGGACTTGGGCAAACCAGGCGTACCTAAATGACAGGTACGGGTTGGAGCGTGACACGACACCCTCTCAGCCATCTCCTGCACATTCCAGAAGCCTTAAGTTTGGGATTGATCGGATACTGTCCACCGATTTTGACATAAAGGCAAAAGAAGCCTCCACTTTCAGAGGTAAAACGTCAGTCAAGTCCGATTCAGTCTTCCTTCCATATTAAATAGCTTATGCGCATGATTTGGCAAACATTTTACAGTATTTTATGTGTTGGAATCGTATTGTTTTGGAAACATGACGCACACAACTGTTTCCATATTTTTTTTTAATTAAACTTTATCATTATTTAGTTGGTTAAATATATTGTCCATATTTGTTTAAATCACTGCGTCAACTACAACATAATTCAAAAGTTAAATATGACTTCTGGATAAACATGCGTTAAATCCGTAGATCAAGCATCCTAATTTGGTACGCGTCACTTTTTCCGATTAATTACCCGTTTATGGTGATTTGTTATCGTTATTCTTCTGGGACACGAAATGGATAATTTAAGTGACTTATCCTTGCCCCCACCTGTGCCCCAGATTTCCGTGTGTATACTGCATTTATTTCTTGCTTTCTTCTGATTTTGCAACAGATCTCGTGTCCACTGTTAGCAGCGATGGTTTTTCGGGACTCCGTTGCTACGTGCAGCCTGTGACAGACCGATACTACTCTTCTTTAGATGCCCGTAACGCTTCCTCTGCGCCGCGTTCAGACGGCGATGGGGCGAGAGAAATAGCGCAGCATCAGATTCAAGAAGGCTATCCAGGTAGAAGATGTTAATCAGACACTCGGACGTTATTCATTAATTCAACTGAACCTTTATAAATGTGAAACCGGCGTGCAATAAGGACATTTCTTCTTTCTGCGCAGGTCCGTACGCAGTCCTCGCAAAGGATGCGGCGCCTCAGACGAATAGAAGAAAAAGGTCGTGGTCGCGAGCAGTGTTTTCCAATCTGCAGAGAATGGGACTGGAGAAACGATTCGAGGTCCAAAAGTATGTTACTAAACCAGACAGAAAACAACTCGCAGCGATGTTAGGTTTAACGGATGCCCAGGTACGCTCAGAAGGCAAACACCAATTTCTTCTAAGAAAAAACAGCTATATTTCTATATATACGAAACTGATTTCTGGGAAATTATTTCCACTACAGAGCCCGAGAAAATCTAGGTTATAATACAAGTCTATTAACAGACGTATTTACTGATGTTTTAATAGAACTGCCAATATGTAGGCTAGCAAAATAGGCCCATATTTTCTTATGCAATTATTCTTAAAGTCTTTGCCCATCAATAAATTTGAATTTATGCTACTACTCGAATTGGTATAAATACGTGATTCATATTACACTTGTCTGTTTGTTGTATAATGGTGTAAAAACACGGATTATTATAATTTTACCCTGCATTGAAACTATATAGCGACACAAACCTATGTTCTACCACTGACCATTTAATCTCCTCCAGGTTAAAGTATGGTTCCAGAATAGGAGGATGAAATGGCGACACTCGAAGGAAGCCCAGACGCAGAAAAACAAAGCACAGCAGACTAATTGCTTGATAGCGGGCGGCCTGGAAGCTGTTCAGAAGGATCACGAATCCGGTTGTGAGAGTGAAGAGACCGAATCTGAATTCGATGACGGTCAGCAAGGGTGAGGGCGACGATTCAGCCAACAATTTAACGTCAGGATCTGATCTGAGTGACGATGAACATAGAAGAACCGCATCGCTGTTTTTCTCCGGCATTTTAAAGAAAACATTTGGATTAAGCCTACTAATGTTGTAATTTGTGAATGGGACAGCATTAACATTCATATACCAAACAGCCGAACTATTGAAAGAGTCTCACTAAGTACGACCCACTTGCCAAGCTTTGCTTTTCTAACAAATTCTGTAGCTTATTCACTTTTCAACAGCCTGCTTGTAATGATCCCGTTTTTGGATTTTTATTTATAACCTTAAACAACAGTTTTGGAGGCATTATCATTTGTAGGCTACACTATAGTTTGATTTGTTGAATGTATTACATGTCTTCGTTGGATTTGTATACCCAGAAACGTTTTAAAAAAATTAAGTGTCATCATCCAATTTGTATTCATCTAAGAGAGCCACCTTTTACATGAAAGTGGTTCTACTGTTGTCATGGGTAACTTTTCATCTGTACTGATAGGATCTTCCTAAAATGCTTAACATGTAAAAGCATAACGTGCCTTAATGTCCCGAAACAACAGTTTAGGAAAGACAAATTTCTCACATACTTCATTGGTAATAAACACGGTTTAATAAATTATAAAGTTAGCAAATGGATGTAGACAGCCTGCAACACTCAAAAATAAACACCTCAAGGAGGTAAGAGGGTATATATAGGCTTAGGGCGTATATAAAGAATGATTTTTTTTTTTGACGATTTTCTTTAAATAAAGGAAAATAATACCTCTGTCCAGTTTTTCTGGAGACAAAACACAAAACATTAGAGAATAATACAAAGTTGAATAGTATCCCCCCCCCCCCAAAAAAAGCACCTAATTGAATATTTTACAAGGCTTTTGTAAAATAAATTTGACAGACTCACTTGAGACAAAATTCGTTTGAGAGAAATTTTATTTGGTTTTAAGTTGCCGTTTAGCTAAATAAGCCATGTCATATCTTTTCCTTATAAAGAGCTTGTATACGTGTTTGGTGAATATTACAATTTATATTTCATTTTATAATAAATAACTTTGGATTTTAGTTTTAGATGTTGTTTTGGTGAATTAAACCACGTTAAGGTTTCCCTGTGCCGTTTTGCTATATTTCTACTTATTTAGTGATTTTTTTTATCGGTTGTAATGAAATAAACACAAAATCAATGCTGAAAAGTTATGCCAGTAAAATACGCACCATTGCCAAATACATGCTATAGAACACACATGAATTGTAATTCTTCAATGTAAACTGTTTTGGATTAAGCGTGAAATAGATATGGTGGTATTACACCGTCACGTGTTCTTTATGCTTTAAGTCGATCGACAGGTGCACGAGCACCGATTTATCAGTCTTACAGTATGTAGGCTGTCGGATATAAATCTATAATGCAACCGAATACTGATAACCTACATCGCGTAATGTAGGTATCTCCAGGTAAAGGCCACAGAAATAGGCAGATTGATTTATACCCATATAAAGAATTCAAGATAAATAAAATTCACTATAACGTTATTTCGCCCAGGCATCTACTCAATTCTCAGCATATAGCTCATATAGCTACTGTGTGTGTGTCTGTGTGTGTTTGAAGCATGGGCGTCGCCACCATTAAATCTGAGGGGGACGTGTCCCCCTCACATTTCATAATTATTCTTTTGGATCCCCACATTTAACATAAAATGTTAATTTTATGCCGCGGTGTACCCCCCCCACCAACACAATCAAAATGCTTCTGACGCCCCTGCTGTAAAGTATACCTATACCTTTTTTTCTCATTCACTTGCAGCTGCAGTATATATAAACATATTTGGACCTTTGGTCTGAATTGAGGTATAATCTTCCTCCCAGGGAACTGAAATTCAAATATTGGCAACTATTAGGCCTGTAGTTTTGGATAAAGCAGCTGAATAAAATATTAAAATACTCAAATGCGCACAATGCAACAGCACAATGAATATATATGATAAGTGAATTTCTTGCGGTACTCTCTCTCTCTCTGTATTGTTTTTACAGGGTTGCATTTTATACCCGTCATATTGCAGTCTACAGACCTAAAACGCCGAATAGCCAATGCATTACATCCTCACGACATCGAAACTTTGGCTTGGTCCTTTCGGATATTTGGTATAAGTTGTCGATGCATTAATTTAGGAAATAGTAAATAGAAATATACATTAAATAACATCACAAGACAACGATTAATTAATTTTCCTCAATAGAACAAAATACTTCGTACAGCAACATTTCCTCCTAGCCGTAGTCAACAAAACATTACATCTCTGAAGTACCTACGGTACACGCAAAGTGGACTTAAACAGCAAGCGTACAAGTCAGAACGCGGTGTTACTTTTTATATTTATGATAAAACAGTATGAATATAAATGTAAATCTATATAATAAAGAACAACGATAACTATGTCATTCTCATCTTAAAAGCAATTTAATTTCTGATATTCCGATATTCTATTAATATTCTGATATTCCACGTCACTGAAAACAAAGCCAGTTCAGAATTTTTCATAACTCTTAAGAAATATCATTTTCAATATATTTGCCACGTGGAATGTGTGAACATATATATGTGTATATATACAGTATATGTATATGTGTGTGTTTTTAAAAGGTCAACATGGAAATTAGTTCTTTCCAGGGGCTGAACACTTAAACATGCAGGCCTATTTACAGATGCTATGAAAAAGCATAAGCCTAACATATTAAATATTCCAGAGGAGAAAATGCACTGAATGAACTTTCAGATAAGTAGACAGACAGTAAATATACACACAACCAGCAAATTTCAATGATGTTATGATTCCTGAAAAAAGAATCTGTAACGGGTACTTTACATGTTGCGAACCAGCATATTAGTGCGTTGTCAAGGGCAGCAGTAAGTTTAAAGGCAACACGCTCTATTGATTTTTATCTTTTTCAGACAGCGCTATTAGGAAGGCAAGCAAACGGGATATTGGTTATTTCTGGAAAATTCCAAAAGGAACGTTTAATAAATTAAAGTATAAACTGTTTTAATGTGAAATTCGGTATATTTCCAGTTCACAAATGTATCACAAAACCTTTCTTAATATTTGATGCAATTTGAAGAAAGGGAATGACTATATCCTACTTATTTATGGCTATATATAAGGTGCACTCATTGTCTCCTTTCTGTGTATGTAGGACCAGGTGGTCTTCAGATTCACTTTAATGATTTGACGAGTTGGGTGTTCGGAGTTGCCTCTCTGCACATGTTGCTTACTGAGTTGTTAATTTTACACTTGTGAACTTACTATTACATTTACCAGGCCTGGCCATTCTCCTTTGACCAAGGTGCCAATTGCTAGATGTTTTTTTCTTCTTTTGTGCCATTCTTTGTAAATTATAGAAATGGTAGAATCCCAGGAGCGTAGCTGTTCCTGAGATGCTGGAACCACCACAACTGGCACCAAGAATTGTAACGCATTAAAAATCACTTAGATCACTCATCTTAGCCATTCTAATGCTTAGCCACACAGTACGCGAACCCCCTGACCCTGTCTGTATGCTGTCTGTTATTCAGCTGCAGTCACATGACTCACTGCATGCAGTAATGAATAGGCGTACCTAATAAAGTTGCCACTGAGTCTAGTTTGTAACTCTGTGCAACTGTGAACTTATCCATTTGTACTGATGTTTCATTAGTTTATGTTTCCTGTACCAAACCTGGAAAGAATTAATCTTGGACTGTCAGCTCCAATGTGGTAACATAAGATAAATCATTCTTTAGGTCAAGATCCTACAGGTTTTGGCTGCATCCCAGATTCCATCCAAAGGAACAACCCAAGGTCCAAGATATATAGAGCAATGAGTCCTGTTAATCTTTTCAGACACATTTTACTTTGCACTTGCAGGATGCCTATAATATTAGCATGTATTGATATTTTCAACATAGCATAAATGATCTTGTCTGTTTATTGGTCTTCATATTGACTCGCACCGTATTCCGGAAACGTGAAATGCACATTTAAAATGCTTCCGTGGTTTGTATGAAGGTCTGTTGGTTTTTGTTTTTCTTATAAGAATTAGATGAGCAAATAATATTCTGGATAGCTAGTGTGGGTCACTTTCACATGAGAAAATCTCTCTCTGACAAAAACAGCCGTCTTTGCTATAAACTTGGAGAATTAGATAATCCTTGCATCTTTGTTTTTCTTTTAAAGAATGTTACTCAGTAAAACAAATCTTAAGAATTTTTTTTTTACCTGACCAGTTGCTCAAGAAAAGTTCATTTTAATATCTTATCTTCAAAGTTTTTTAAAACTCCTTTTTACATTCCTTATAAAAAATGGAGCAGAAACCTTGACTAATCTCTGATAAATTAACCCAAAATAAGGAAACATTGGTAAAAGATTCAAGAATTTCAAAATCGCTTTACCCACTGCTCAGTTGTAATTCTCATTATTATAATTATGCTTATGTTTGGTTGATCTATGGCTGTGCAGTGTGGCAATTCTCAACATAAATCTGACTTTTCATATTACTGCAATTATATACATATCCCAGGCAGTGCTTAAATAAATTGTGAGATGATCTCATCTGATGGGTTTTAGGCTAATCTTTTTTCTATTGGCTGAATATGTTCTGTAAATCATCATGTAAGGCTGCAAAGACTAAGGAAGGTGCCTACATTCCGAACAGAACTTTACTACAAGCTTGCTGTCTTAGCTTTAAAATTGTATTAATTCTCGGATTAATTAAAACTAGAAACAGGGTGACAGCAGGCCATCGAACAACGTGCAATTTTATAAAAAAAAAAAAAGTCAGAAGTATTGCACAAATTTTACGTGACAAAGTCATTTTTGGTACTTGTGGAAAAAAAAACAGATGGTATAGTTCATTCTGCACTGAGCTTATAAACTTAATATGCCACAAGAATACATCTACACATCTGCAGACTGTGGCCAATGAATATTACAGAGAAAGTTCCTTTTTTAGGTACACGTTTAACAAGTATTGTTGGTAACATGGCAGCTGTTTTAAGTGAGCAACTTTTCCATGTGTGTCACCATTTAAACACGTGGTGAGATACAGTGACCTTTTATTCTTTTCTTGATATTCACCAAATAGTTTCATATTAAAGCAGGACACACACACACACACAGATATATGTAAATATATGTATGTATCAATGTATGTCTACATGCACGTACATGTACAAGTCATATATACCCACAGATGGTCCACATTTTTGTTCCTTCTGAGCTCTGTCTGACAGTCCACATCTCTCTGTGGTTCACCAAGGACCGGATTGGGAAACAATGATATAGGTAATTCAATGACTGGATGTATGGGTGGATGTACAGTATGTGTGTGTTGTTTAGACGCGGGACATAGCACACAAGCCTCCCAAAGATGCAGGACTTTCATTTCACTAAGATTTGGTCCTGGGCTGAGATGAAATTATCCCTTTATTTTCCATTTGCTTATCTACACTGGGATGCTTCTCTTTGCATATCTCCTCTTGCTCACCTCTGAGACACAAACACATACAGCTTAGTGAAAGCTTGGAGTCCGAACGCAGGGGCAGGCTATTTACCTGGCACACCTTCTGCACTTCTGGGGGGGTTGAGGGCCTTTGTTTAAAAGCTCATTGGCTGTGACTATTCTGCCGATACCGGGACGGTCATCATTCAAAGGATGCTGCAGGACACATGACTGACCCCAGACCTGAACCTATTATGTGACATGCATGAATACATTCATATGCAGGACTTAATAAGGAGTCGGTCCACCAGATGCCTTCAAAACAACTTTGGCATTCTTGAGAAGCTTTCACGCAGCCTTGCGCTGTGTATACTGAGATATTCTGTGATTTTACAAATAGAAATGTGAACATTGCATGGAGGTTCAATGGCAATTAGATCTAATGATTAGGCAAGCCAAGGAAAGTGCTAGATGCCCGTGCTTTTGACTAGTCTACCCTACATACCAATAAATTATAAAGGTATTATTTTTTATAAGAAACAGGCAAAAAGAAAACAAAAAAACTGCTTTAAAAACAATTTGCCCTAACAAATAAAATTGTAGCAGTAATATGATAAATTCATAATCAACTGAGAGGACTAGGATGGACAGATGGATCGATCAAGTCTTATATGTCTAGAACCGTCTAATATCCATCTACTTTCACATGTGACAGCGTAAAGAAAAATCCATACTAAACCTGAAAATGAATGCCACATCCATGAGTCAGATTTTCTTTTTCCGATGAATGGCTTCAAAGAATTTGAACTGATTGTTAGCTGACACTGAGATCTTTAATTGCCATTTTACAACTTATGGGGTAAGTAAAATAAAATAAAATAAAATAGCTAAAATGAAATCTTGGTCATTTTGTATTGCAAGACGCAGAGGAATCTTTTTTTTGTTTGGGTTATTGGAACAGGAAGCTTGACGTAATTTTATTCTTTATATCTCTAGGCAAATTTTCAGTGATGGGGAGAACTTGTTTTGGTTTGGTAGATGTACACAAACTCCCACTGGAATGGGGGAAAATGCTGCTGCCAAATGCTATCAACATTTCCAGTCCACACAAATCCTACGCCGTTTTATTACCCTTGCAAAAAATGTCAAGGTCTCTAAACTTATATTACAACATACTGAGACAAAAAATATAGATTGTGCTCAGTCCAAACTGCACATGCCTAAATCCTTACAAACTGCCAGAATGTAGGATTGTGGACTGCAGTTGCTTGAGTTGCTTTTAATAAAGATTCCTACTTTATGAAACAGGCATCATCACAAAAGTTTTAGAAAACATTTTGAGGCTGTTTAAAATGTGGTTGATAACTTTTTTTTTGAAAAAATGATTTTCCTCCTCAAGGGTCCGCTGGCAGTCCGATCCCCGGCTGACAGAACTGGCTTTCGGGACATGCATACCGGGGAAGGTTGGTGACATTGAGTCTGAATGGACACTGTTCCGGACCTCCATTGTGGAAGCGACCGTACGGAGCTGTGGCTGCAGGGTGGTTGGTGCCAGTCGTGGCAGTAACCCTCATACCCGATGGTGGACACCAGGGGTGAGGGGGGCTGTCAAGCTGAAGAAGGAGGATTACTGGGAATTATTAACCTAGGGATCTCTGGAGGCAGCTGACGGGTACCGGCAGGTCAGGCGGACCACGGCTTGGGTGGTTGCAGAAGCAAAAACCCGGGCGTGGGAGGAGTTTGGTGAGCCCATGGAAAGTGACTTTAGGTCAGCCTCAGAAAGGTTCTGGCAAACTATCCGGAATATCAGGAGGAGGAAGCAGCTCCTGGTTCCTACTATTTATAGTGGGGAGGGGGTGCTGTTGACCTCACCTGGGGACATCACCCGGAGGTGGAAGGAATACTTTGAGAACCTCCTCAACCCTGCTTTAGATACATCTACGCACACTGCCTTTGAGACATCTGAAGGCACAGAGCTCGAGGGTGCTGGGAGGGGCTTGCCCATCACTGGGGCTGAGGTGGCCAGGATAGTTTGTGAGCTGCGCGGTGGCTGGGCCCCGGGGGTGGACGAGATCTGCCCAGAGTACCTGGAGGCTCTGGATGTTGTGTGGCTGTCGTGGCTGACATGCCTTCTCAACAGTGCGTGGAGATCAGGGACAGTGCCACTTTATTCAAAATGGGGGACCGGAGGGTGTGTTCCAACTACAGGGAGATCACACTTCTCAGCCTACCTGGGAAAGTCTATTCCGGGGTACTGGAGAGGAGGGTGAGATCGACAGTCGAATCTCGGATTCAGGAGGAACAATGCGGTTTTCGTCCTGGTCGTGGAACACTGGACCAGCTTTATACCCTTGCGAGGGTGCTGGAGGGGCCATGGGAATTTGCCTATCCAGTCTACATGTGTTTTGTGGATTTGGAAAAGGCTTATAATGGAACTTTATTGATCCCCGTGGGGAAATTATTTTTACGCCTTCCTCAACTTGCTCTTTCTTTGTAGAGCAAGTTGTCCACGAAGGGCAGCCACCTGTTCAAGGACCCGCAAACATGCTGAGGCTGGGTTTGAACCTGCGACCTTGTGATTATGGCACACAGGTTTAGCCCGCTGAGCCACATGCATGACCGGGTCCCCCAAGGTGCTCTGTGGGGGGGTGCTTCGGGAGTATGGGGTCTGGGGCCCACTGTTGTGGGCGATTCGGTCTCTGTATGAACGGAGAAGATGCTTGTTCCGCATTGCCGGTAATGAGTTGGATGTGTTCCCAGTGCAGGTTGGGCTCCACCAGGGCTGCCATTTGTCATCGGTCCTGTTTATAATATTTATGGACAGGATTTCCAGGCGCAGTCAGGGCGTTGAGAGTGTCCAGTTTGGTGGCCTCAGGATTGCCTCGCTGCTTTTTGCAGACAATGTCGTCCTGTTGGCTTCATCTGCTGGAGATCTCCAGCGTGCTCTGTGGCGGGTCGCAGCCGAGTGCGAAGCGGCGGGGATGAGAATTAGCACCTCCAAGTCTGAGACCATGGTTCTCAGCCAGAAACGGGTAAATTGCCCTCTTCAGTTCAGGAAAGATGTACTGCCTCAAGTGGAGGAGTGCAAGTATCTCGGGGTCTTGTTCACGAGTGATGGTAGGCAAGATCAGGAGCTGGACAGACGAATCGGAGCGGCGTCTACAGTTTTGCAGGCGCTTAACCGGTTCGTCGTGGCTAAGAAAGAACTGAGCCGAAAAGCAAAGCTCTCGGTCTATTGGTCCATCTTCGTCCCTACCCTCATCTATGGTCATGAGCTATGGGTAATGACCGAAAGAATGAGATCGCAAATACAGGCGGCCGAAATGAGGTTTCTCCGCAGGGTGTCCGGGCTCTCCCTTAGGAATAGGGTGAGAAGTTCGGATATCTGGGAGGGCCTCGGAGTAGAACTGCTGCTTCTTCACGTCAAAAGGAGCCAGTTGAGGTGGTTTGGACATCTGATGCGGATGCCTCCTGGGCGTCTACCCGGAGAGGTTTTCCATACATGTCCTACAGGGAGAAGGCCCCGGGGCAGACCCAGGACTCGCTGGAGGGATTATATCTCTCGGCTGGCCTGGGAATGCCTCGGTGTCCCCGCCGAGGAGCTGGTAGAGTTAGCTGGGGAGTGGGAGGTCTGGGTACCTCTACTGAAGCTGCTACCCCCGCGACCCGAACCCCGGACAAGCGGAAGATGATGGATGGATGGATGTAACATTCATTAACTGATATTTTTTCAATCGTATACTGTGACAACACTGTTTACAAAGCTGTTAAATTGAATATTGCTCAACTGCACTTTAGTTCACTCTTCAACTATATATATCATTTATATATATAATATGTGACATTGCCAGAGAAAGCACACAAGGTTTGAATGTTCATGCACAATAACAATATAGATATTATATTCTATAGCTAAGAAGCAAAACCACTGCATTTCTGGCATGAGAGACAGTAGCACCCTATTTAATGAGTGATGCCTTTGTGAAAGAACACTGTCCATGATATGAAAATAGCAGAAAGCAATATGCTTGCGGCGGTCTGCCGGAGCTGCGCGCAGTGGCTGCAGCCTACCTCCTCCACTGCGAAGAGTTTGACGATGTTGATGTGGTTGAGCTTCCTCAGCATGTCAAACTCCCGCATCTGCACCTCATATGGCCGGCTGTAGCTCACATTGTTGAAGACCTTCACTGCGACCAGCTCCCCCGTTTTCTGAAGCACAAGGGACAGAAAGGACTGGCTCAGTCACTGAAATCAAGGGCACAATCTGCAAGCGATGCAATCTGCAGTGGCCGCAGTGTACGCCAGCATTTGGAGCGCTGTACCTTACTGCGGGCCTTGTACACACTGGCCGTGGCTCCTTGTCCCAAGACGTCCTCCACGGCCCAGAGGTAGTTAGCTGTACTATCCAGCATTTCAGCACTGCATAAAACAGCTTGACTACAGTGAGAAAATATGGTGAAAACCAACATTAACAAAAGTTTTAGCACATAATGGAGACATCATTTCCATAAGGAAATAAACAGTTAGCACCAGTTATGCTGCAATATAAACCGCATGGTATATCACTTGCCATAAAATTAAAGGTATCGACCATTTTTGTCATTTTTATACATATAGTTTCATACACACATAAAACATAAGAATTAGCCCCTGACATTTGAATCTCTTAGTAGTTAAAAATCAATAAGATGCTTGAAGTGAGGAAAAACAGGTGCCAGACTTCCCCTATTGAGAGCACCTGATACTCTGGAGAGATATTGTGCGCTGCTGAGGTGGACAGAGTGAGTACAATCATAACACTACATTTTCCATAAAGCATTTTCCCACCCAATGTCTCTTCCACTCGTCTAGCATCAAAATCAGGGTGAATAATTTCTGTAAATTTTTCATCTATGTTTTTCAAGCATTTAAAACAAGGTGTACTTTTGATACATCTGTCCTCATGCATGTGACAGGTCCCTCAGTTACAACGTAAACGAACCTGTAATACTATAAAGTGAATTCTTTGTTGCATTATTCAGTCATTTTTAACCCTTTTTTGAAAATCAGTCACAAGTGTTTGATTGGAATATTCTTCAATGATATTATAGGTCAGGGTAAACTATTTAAATAGAAATCATGTTTGAATTTCCTGTGTTTATTAACTGAACACATGAGCTAGGTAATTTCGTTGGTCTCTGAAGTGTTTTCAGCGCGACTACGGCTGTAGCGCCGTGTTACAGCTGCTGCTCCCCCGAACAGCGAGCAAATGTACTTCGATTTCGCGACAACGCTCAATACTGCCGCCTTTCGGCACACGTCGTCTGCAGATGAATGGTTATGACAACGAGCGTTTCTGCCGAGAAAAATCAAAGTTCTGCTCATAAAGAAAGCAGGTTCATGAAGTGGGAAACGTTAAAAAATACTTGTGTCGATATCTTCGGGGGGGAGCTGTGGATCTTGTTCAAAATCCAGCATGTTGGAGCTGCCAGGCAGATACCCCATCGGTCCACGTCAAGCAGTCGATTACATCCTTATAATCGTAACTGAGCAAGTATTGTTTGTAGTAAACTACGCAACAAAGATATTTACTCCAGCAAGAGAACACTTACGCTCTATAATATACAGCCCAGGTTTAAACACTAAAAAAATGATTTTAGATAGGGGCGCTTACCTTTACACGCTGTTAAAAACGTTTCTCTGCTCGCCTCTGTCTTCAGAAAGTTAAGTCTACATGCAGGTCAGAGGAAACTGACTAATTCCTGCCAAATAAATAGGTGAGATCTTAAAAGGCGCTAATCTGCCATCGGTGACGCAAATGGCATAAATATATTTCCCATCTTCAGCTTATTTACTGTAGCCGCAAAACATGGCAGCAAAGACGAAGCATTGTCTTAACTTCGGTTTTTTTTATGAGGAAGTAAAGGTGGGGCAATATTTTGTTTTTCGGATTTCCTGGATGTTCACATATCATCTTACACTTCGTATGTGCCTACTCATTTTTACAGTTGCAGTGTAAATTTACTATTATTATATTCCTTCGTGTTACCGTTTAGTCATTTAAATCTGGTTTCAGTACTAAGTTACACTGAAAGGTATATTATAGTTTTTAGAATAGATCGACAGTTGGGCCTAGTAATATATTAGCAATACAATGTCACTATTCAACATTAGATTCGGCCTGCATTGTCCTTTGCCACACGACCGTGATCTAAATTGCGCAATAAATTAAACTATATTGCCATGCAATGCAAGGTAACCCAATGCAAAAACAGAATGATAATGGTTCCTGGGTACGCTGCCACTACGTATGACTGATATGTTTATATGAAAAAAATGTAAATATACTACTTTGTTTCCGTTAAGACTCGTCGATTTGTTGAAATCGTGAAATCAGCATTCGGGGATGTTATACACAATAACCCGTCAACATAACGGGGCACGATTCAGTGTAACACAATCTGCATGCTGTGTATGGCTACGATTTAGGCTAACGACCGTAAGGGTTTCACAGGGTGCTGCAATGAATGGCAGTGGGCTTTAAAGACAGAAAAAGCACAACAAAGTTTGTTAGACCACGAGTATCCTGGATCAACCAAAATGATTAAAAAGCTGCAATGACTTTGTTGTTACACACAAAGCTCTTAAAAACCTAGCAGCATTTCTACTGAAGACCTGATTTTACACGTGATGCAGCTTGTAGCACAGTGTGGCTCATACTGTATAATCACACTTGCGGGGCAGCTGCACAAAGCCCCAAATCTGGCGTACAGTATGACCGTGTTTGATATGTGATCATCAGATGAACTTTCGGCTGACAGGGGTGTCAAGCAGGCGAATGCCTTATGCACAGGCTATTCGCTGTGTACTTTCATGAAGAGATCAATCAATCGAGAGCAAGCATGCTTTTTCTTTAAACCTGGAGTAAATTAATTACATCTCGATTAAAAGGCTAGTTTTAGATTTTGGGAGTACTCCCCAAGTTCACATACAGCATGTCGGAAGTTTACTGGTCTTTTCCAATACTAGGCCTATTATTACTATTATGTTAACAAATGAAACGCGGTATAGACCTACTGCTCTGGCCTGTCCAAGTAACAATTTTGTTCTTCACAAATGATTTCATTTCTATAATGATTATCTGTGACAGTGCTTACCGGTAACCACGCACACTGTGACAAGGCAATCATCTCATCATCCGCCCTTTCTTTACGTCCTGCTCCTGAGCTAAATAAGATTTAACATTTTGAAAGTGAGGGATCAACAGCTGAAGTAACTTTCGGTTTCTGTTACGGACTTCCTACTTCAGTAAGTAAATTTTTTAAAGAGAAATGCAAAGCATTACTCACTATAAGACATAACCGTGACACTCCGCGGATATAGAACGTTTAATATGACATAAGAATCCAGCAATGGAATCCAAAGTTAAAATGTGCATCATTATTTATTTGCCTGGAGAATTGAGAAATGGGTTTATTACATTATTTATGCTCAATTTATGGGGAAACACGATTATTGGAGGGTGGTGGTGG
>JAABNX020000030.1:18458644-18471677 GCA_015163995.2 Mormyrus lacerda
CCCCCCCCCCCCCCAGGTTATCTGCTTGCTCATGAGATAATACAGCACTGACATAACCTTCAGGTGTGTTTAGGGTTGCTGTCTCGTTGGAAAATGAATGACTTTCAGTTGGTGTGTCCATACTTTTGACTTGA
This sequence comes from Mormyrus lacerda, assembly GCA_015163995.2. Taxonomy (NCBI): domain Eukaryota; kingdom Metazoa; phylum Chordata; class Actinopteri; order Osteoglossiformes; family Mormyridae; genus Mormyrus; species Mormyrus lacerda. The sequence goes on from JAABNX020000030.1 coordinate 18,458,779, forward strand.
ATTATATTGCGATTTAGAAAGACTAGCTTTTAACTGCATGTCTCAGAAGGAGACACGCGCAGCATAATCTACACACATGTACTTACACACAGTGCTACTTTCTCAGTCAGCTACGCGCCCCGCCCCCCCATTACATAAAACCGAAAAATGACTACTGCGAGTGCGACCCCACCACAGCTGTGACACCCTGCCCTTTACTTTTCTGGGATGTATATTAATGTCCATGTCACATGATAAATGAAGGTTGGTAAATTTATTTGTGCATTTTTAGAGACTATAGTCATTGTAATAGGCCATTGGGGTGTTAATATTTCATTTTTATGAAACATTGCTTTACTTTAAAAGGTGCTATTCCTGAAATCTTCCAAGCTGTGAAAAAAACTGGGGATATGGAAGGATCAAGGTTAATGATTTGGTAAAGAGTAAGGCATTTGTATAATTTAATAAAGAAAGGTTTTCTTTTGTGGCAAACATAAGTGTTTTATTTTTCAGAAAGGCAATAGGTTTATTGGGACATAAATTACATAGGGCTCTGCAGCAGGAAATCTAGCATTATACAGTTTTAAATGTGTGAGGGTTTTACACGTGTGAGAAGCTGGGACTGATATGTCCTGCTAGCGGCGCAATGTAGGGGCTCCAAAACACATCTGCTTATGTGACTGTTTCGACATTTACAAGGTTATGATAGAACGAATTATACATAAACTGCCACTCTGTACAATCACAGGCTAAGCTAGCAATATTATAAAAGTTTTCATTTTTGCCTTTCTGTGATTGATATACAGTGCATCACAGTCAGCAAGCATTCTTGCTAAATTACAATAATGCAAAAATACACACAACAGAGAGTGCCACCAATTTATCGTAAAATTAACGACCTTGCAAATACTAATATGAAGTTATGAGGATTAAACGAGACGCTGATGTAACTTCGGTCAGTTTGTAATTGTGGCAAAAGCTAAATGCAAATTTTGGGATTCTGATATTTTAGGCAAAGCTGTTGGAGTACTCACAGTGGGAATAAAACAGACCAGGGGCCACTTTATAAGAACGCATGTAGTAATAATTTTAAAAGTAGCACTGGTGATTGTCCTGATGCTTATTGTTTTTATCCATGCAGAGTCGTTATTTCTGAGAAAAACAGCAGGAGCGCATTCAACCGCTAAGCGCTTCCCAGTATTATCGTTTATCGTTTATTTTTACAATCCCAAAAAAAGCACAATCCTTTTTCTAACATATTAAACAACTTAGGAGGCTAAAAGACGTTAGCTAAGTTAGCATGTTACACATACCGTTTTTCTATTGATTCATTTCCTGAAATCTGTTGAATGTAGTACTGGTGCATTTATCGGCTTGAACATCATCAAACAGATGAGAAACAATTCATGCAGCTGTATTGCTAAGAGAAGGTGATGTCACATATGCAGCTTTAAGAGCCTTTAAAATTTAAAAAATTAACATGGTGATCAGGAGCGTATCCCTAGAAGCCTTGATTACATCCCATAATGTATAAACAAGGCATTCAGAATTAATAAGCCTACTTTCAAATCATCAATTTGTCCTGAATGGACTGTACTCAATCACTCTTTCTGTCTCTCTCTCTCTCTCTCTCTCTCACACACACACACACACAATTCTGACACCAATGGTGTGAGGCCTACATGACCCTAATTATTTTTGAATGAATAATTCTTGCATTTCCCATTACCTTAGCTTTACACTTCATCATCAACTACCAGTATCTTGAAAAATTTTTGAACTCCATCAAATATATTTTCCATCTCATGAAATAGCTAGAGGGGAGGAAAATTTCCTGGCTAAAAACAAGAACCATATTAGCAGCTCAGTCCATTAATCACAATTCAGTTTGAGTGTAATTCAAAACTTTTTAAAACCTCTGTTGAAAACACACTGTTGCTGGAGAGCAGTGGTTTTACGAGTGCAATAAATTTGTCGGTGTGTATTCATTAGAAATTGTAAAAAAATAACTGCAGTCGACCTGTGACTGCTAAAGAAAGTTCACTCACTTCAACCAGTGTGTTGTTGATACAAACTGATTGATATAGCAGCCTAACCAAACTGTAGTCAAGCCCACTAGCAGAAAAGTACATGCAAACCACCCAATGGGCATTTGCACTTGGCACTACCAAGGTATTTTTATTGTTGGTGGTAAACACTGTTACTGCTTGTAACAGAATGTAAAATAATGTATGACAAATATACAACACGGTAAAATAAATTAAACTGACATTTTCAGCTATTTTTGTCCTTATTATTGACACTTCAACATACTGGAACAGTTTTTGTGAGTTCTCATGAGCATTCCTGAAAACATCAGAAGTGATCTGAAAATCCATTTATCTCGCATTTATTTCTCCTGAACAGCGTCATGAGGGCCACCATGAAGCCTCCGTCAGGCAGCACGAGGCTGAGGAACATCTCAGGCCAAAAAAATCCAGCAATCTAGTATCTTTGGTTTGCTTGACCGCCAGTTTTTCGGGCGTCAGACACCAAATCTCTCAGGATTGAGAGGGGCAACCCCTAACAGGCAAACTGTAGAAGTACCCCTGGATGAAACCCATCAAATTTGGGAAGAACATGCCCCAACACACACACACACACTGATACAGAGAGAGAGAGATAGAGATAGATAACGTGTCTATATCTCTGTGGCCATAACTCAGGTCCCAACATGATGACGTTAACCCCTACCTAGCTGGAAGCCTACCCATAAGTAACCAAACAAAATACAAGATTTTTGGCATTTTTTGTTTTTTATTTATTGCAGTCATAGAAATTTTATAAAATTGAGTTTCCCATTGTGGGGACCAACAAAATGGTCCTCACAACATCAAAATAACAGTTTCTTTTCCCCCCATAATGTAGTATATACATCACACACACACACACACACACACACACAGCATGCTGGACTTGTGAGTGCTCCGTACCACCATGCCAACTCAGAATTTCCCCTATTTCAAAATTTCAAAATGACTAAAGTAACAAAGTCAATAGATTTCATAGCTTACCTCATTTTACTGTGACTAGTAGGGCAGTTTATAACACAAAAGTGGCTGCAGCTACGTGAACTATAAATTTCCAAGCTGTACTGAACTATAGAGGAAATGAGGTGGGCAAATATAAATGATTTGATGCGTGGCTCATAGCTCCAGGCTAGTCAGCGCCTGCCACAAATACAGCAGTTTATGCTTTACATTATATTCATCAGGCCAGTGACGGTCGTCACGATTCTGTGACACAAAGCCGATGACAATTACAATGACGCTGTATAATGCCAGGTGGGCAATATTACAGCCCTCTCTGGGCCATTTCCATGCTGTGCATAGTTGCTGTAAGTCTAAAAGCTAAAATACATAAAAATATATACATAAGAGTACTGCATATACATATATATAAATATATATATAGACAGTTTTCATTAGACAGTTTTAAGTACTTGTCAAACAACAATGTAGGGAAAAAATAAGTGCAATTAAAAAGGAAGCACAAATACAACGCTGCTGTATGTTTTAACCAATAAAATATTTTTTTCAAACTTACCATCAGTTAACAGATCTGCAAGCAGCAGGGCTCACATATACAGGTGACCTAATCGTCGGTTTATTATTTTTTTCCTAAGAAACCATCTAGAATTTTCCAGGGAAAGACGCTGGAACATTTTCTTCGCTAACGGGTTGACCTCTGACCTACTCCAAGATTTAAAAAAAATTATAAACTTACAGCAGACCACATAATGCAGTAATGTAACAAACTTAAGTGAAGACTTGCCAATTAATCTCTCTCTTTTGTTTCTGCTGTGCCACTTAAACTTTAGGAGGGACCTAAATCCCAAAGTGAGGTTACTGCACTCCTGTAAGCTGAGCCAAAAATTACAACTTTGAATGAAGAGGCTATTAAATCCAGAGGCTGTTAATGTGACCTATTAATTTTAACAACTCAGATACATTTCAGCACATTTAAAATTCTCACGTTTTAATGGGTTTAGTTACGTTAAGGGCAAACTTTCACCAGAAACTTTCAAAACGTCCACTGTTTTTAAAATTTTCCTTTGGGTGGAACTGGGTGGTGCTTATATAGTTCATCAAAGAATGACTTCAAAATCTTTTTAATTTTCTCAAGGGCAAGGACTATATGAATACGGTTAAGTATAATATAAATTTGCAATCATACCCTGTGGTCCAACAGAAAGACGTTTTGCTTTCACCACATGTTTTCCATAAAAGCCTGACATCCAAGACCAATTGTACAAACATTAGGATTTTTGGGCTTGCAGGAGTAACTACAAAATTAGGATGTAAATGTAAACTTAACTGTATTACTGAAGTAACTAGGTTCTTAACAAAGACCAGCTTATAGACTGTACTTTTAGCAAATTGTTTATAAGTCTAATATTATAAGGTAAGTAAGGACTATGAATTATGAGGACTCAGACCACGTCTACCAATGAATAATACTGATTTCTACTACAGGCGTACTATTAATAAATAATGTTTTCAAACAGAATTATTTTATAGCTTAAATTATTTCTCATATGGAAGTTTTTCATGTCATTGACTAAACAGAACATATGCCGGTCTGACCCCAGCCTTCGTCATGTCCCTGTTTGGCCAGCAGGTGTCGCTAGCCATTCTGTTCTCCGTACTGTCTCTGGTCAGACCCAGTGTGCTCTTCCCTTTCCGCAGCCTTCTGTAGGGCTCAATGGGTTGAGTGTGTGGCTCTGAGACTGGTAACCCTTATGGGGCCGACTCCATCTGCTAGTTTCTGTTCTCCAGTGTTAATTTTCTATTTGTTTTTTTTTTTCCATCTTAGTTTTCTTATTCTAGATTTGCCCTGCTTCTGTTCTAATTCTGCCTTATCCTTGTGTTGTATCTCTATTGTGTGTTTGTTTCCTAGTTTCTGTGTTAATTGTTTCCACCTGTTGCTCGTTGTCCTGTGATTTTTTGTTTTATTTGGTCATTCCCACTTGTTAGGCATCGTGTCTTATTAGCCCCGTGTCTGTATGTAAATGCCCGCCCACTCCACTCTTAAATGAGCTATTGTGCTGTGTTGAAGTTACTGTGTGTTACTGCTATTCTGTTTGGGTTTTCTAGTTCTGCTCCCTGTGTTGCTACGTGTTGTTACCTTTTTGGTATTTTTGTAGTTCTCGTTTTCCCCATTTGCCTTTGACCCCTCGCGGTCCCTTTAATTTTGTGCCTTCCCTAGTGTATTCAGCTTGTTTAATAAACCTCTGTCGTCACGTGAGCCGTGTGCGGATCCGCGCCCGTAGCATATATACAGTAAACGCAGAAAGGCACTTAAATACCCCCAGTCATGTATTACAGAATATGAAACCTTTGGCGGTATGAAACTTATTATGTTTCTGGATCGAGTAGCAAGTTTACATTCCGATTTTTGTACAAAATTTCTTTAAAAAAATTCTCTTTGACGAATCATAGAATTTAACGACGACTTATTCTTAATTTTGCTATTCGGTCTCATGTCTTTCAATGGCCGCAAATATTAGTAATTTCAGATTCATGAAAGCTGTTGCTGAGAATAATTATAATTTTGAGAATTATGTCTTAGATAAGCTGTAGTTTTAAACATCATCGGCATATAGTTCATGATCTGAATTCTAGTCATTTAATATAGAACTAAATGCATTTCCATAATCAAAGGGGGAAGTGAAATTCTGAACCTGACTGAAATTGGGTGATAGAGTTCAGGTGAGTATATTTCATGTGACATACGTCACATGGATTTTCCATACCTGCCGGTCCTAAGCAAGGAAGCGGGGGGTCCGGAGCCCACCCCGGACAGTTGCAAAGCAGGGAACAACCTGTGATGGGATGCCAACCCATCACCCCGAAATCTCACATGTAGGCCTGTGTTCCATAACTGCGTAGAAGATGGGCTGTAAATTTGAATGATGACAACTCCTATGACATAAAGTTATAGTAAAATGCCACTAGATGTCATCATTTGCCCAAAACGTAAGAAATGCATAATTAAATAGCAAAAAAAAAAAAAAAAGCTCGTTGTTTTTTGCATATAAAACTGAAATTGTTTAATATCCTTTTATTAGGTACAGTGATTATTAATGCAAACTTAGTATAGGTAATTGGCGGTCTTATCCCAAAAACAACAAAAATTGAATGAGTTTTGGAAATATGCTCTTCACACAACGACATTACACACATTTCCAGGATGGCTTGAAGCAGCTGGGATTCCTGTGTGTGATAATAGGCCTATTGTACTTAATGCATTTAAATAAGGTCTCGATTAATGAATTAAATTTAATTCCGATTGCAATTTTAGCCAGCAGAGGGCAGAACACTATAACCTTTCAACTCAACTGTTGGGAGCGTTCGTTACTACAGTATATGGGTTCTTGACTGTCGTGCATTGCCTTGTTTGTTGTTGTTGTAAGTACCGAAGCTTTCGTTTGTACATATAACGACTATATACGAGGGCAGATAGAAATAACTACTGCATAATAGGCTTTTCTTATACAAAGCAAAGTACCGTTGTAAATACATTCATTTTTCTGCCATTTATAAATTACTCAGAGATACACAACATACCAAATAAATAAATACAAAATAAAAGTAAAATTACTGGGTCATTAAGATCATATCCAGAGTTATGCTATAAAATATCTTTGCATGCAAGTTTTTCCCAAAAACTTTCTCATAAAAATATTGTACATTCGCTGCGAACCCCCCCCCCGCCAATTGGTTTGTGTTTTATTCACGTGCAGGGCTCATGGACTGTCTGGTTGAATCATTCCCGACTGAATGATCGGACGTTTAACGCAGATGAATCATGCAGAAAGGTGCGTTGCAGGAGTGCGGTCAAGTGAGTTGCCTGTTGATTTTTACCAACTGAATCCTTTCATTATATTACGTAAGAGTGGGAGATGGCCGGGCGCTGTAAAATCTCACACCAAGAAGCGATCGAGGCACTCACTAGTGCCCATTTTTGTCGTGGGAGAACCTATTTAATCAGCGTCTCCTCTCACCCTAGTGAAAATAGTCCTTTAAAGTGCTGTGTTTAAAAACCCACAGAAATATGTTATTTTAAAATTTAAATGTTGGGGGAGAAGGATGGAGAAAGACTTTGTTTTGACCCAAATGTGGTTTTTAATTCCAAGTTCGCTAAGGATTTGCTTTGAAACACTATATAAACTCTGTAGTGAAGAATAATAGTAATTCCATATATTATCACGGCAGATATTTAATTAAAAAAAAGATTAATCTAGACTTAAATTAAACAAAAGCCTATATATTCCTGTTTTGGAAGGACCACATATCACTTTTTTAGAAGAGCAAAAAGGAAAAAAAATAATAGAAAATGGGTGACATGGCATTGCTTGAGATAAGTTCATTTACGTTTTTATGGTAACTTGGCAACGATATGTCATAAAAATATGCCACCCAGTACGCAGGCTGGATCACATGACTTTTGTGGTTATTTTAATGTCTAAGAAAATTGAAATTAGGTATATTTGTACCCGTGTCAAGAGCAAACTTGTAGTGTTTGAATGGGGATTTGTCAGTCATATCCAAGGAGACAAAAGTGCAAACTGCATATGCTTAAAAAAGCATATTCAATTAATGTTATTTATAGCCTTAGATACTGTAGATTAAGCAGCATGAGCCAGTTACAGCATGAAGTAGATATTCATCCATTTCCAGCCACGTATTCAGAACAGTCACACTGAGCTTGGATCCTGGCCCAGGAAAATCCATGGCAGACGGGAGGGGGACACCTGGACAGGTTTTCATGAATTAAGTCATAGTACATAATCGTGAATGGCAGCTCAATGACCTTTATTTGCTTTTTTTATATATAAACCCCATGCTTTATATTCCAAAGACATTCATATCATAAAACAGTATATAGATCCATCAAAACACAATGGCATACAGGAATGTGTAAAATGAAAACGTTGTGATTGTTTGGCCTTTCTGGGAATTTTACACTGTCCGTACAGGTTTATTGCATAATCTGCTGTACTTATACAGTAGTTTGTTTTCTTAGACTATAATTTTAATCTTTAATGGTCCCTTCACCATCCATCATTCTTTGACTTTCTTTTTGTCCTGCTTTTCCTTGCTCTGAGTTCTCTTGGCACTGATTTTGACAGTAACTGTTTTGTTTCCTGTTATTATAGAGTCTGTTTGACCTTTTTGCTTCTTGACTGAGAAATTTCCTGTCTGGGTTATCGGTGATGACCTTCTCTCAGGGACAGTGTTTTTTTTCTGTGCTTTTTTCTCTTTCATGGTTTTCACTCGCTGTGGGAGTGTGGTAGGCTTCGTTTTGGGGGAGGGCTTACCCCCGGCTGGCCGCCCACCCTGACGCTTGGCTGCGCCCCTCTGGGGGGTGGAGGTAGCTCCCACCTTCGGTGAGGTCATCCTTGGTGTGGTCAGTCTCTGCTTGCTTGTAACTGGTACCTTGGTAGTAAATCTCACTTTCTTCAGAGGAGGTCTGGTAGGTTTCTCGTTGGATGCCAGTACTGTCACTATAAAGATTTGTTCAGGATAAATGAGGATAAAAGTGAAATCTATCACTTTCAAAGAAACATTTGAACGTGTTTTTTGAAAATGATTTTAAATACGTATATCGACTTTTTTCTGTGAACGCTTAGATGACAATGCTACAACATTTCACCTAAATAAACAAAGATTCATCCAGCTTTTGTGCAAATTCTAATTTATAGATACTTTGTTTTAGTTATCAACTAAATCGAAACAAAATGTTGAACAAATTCAGATTACATCTTTATTGTCCATAGCATATCTAAAGGAAATGTAAAATATTTAATTTCACTGGGGAAAAAAATGGAAACGTGTTTGTGACGTTTGTTAAATGCTGGTGTCATAACATGCAAGAGAATGTTAAAAACAAGTGGTGTGATAGTCTCTGAAAATCAATCTTACATCTCATGCACTGTTCCTTTGTAATTTCTGAATAATTAGTCACACTGAACTGTCACCAGAACCAAACTTCATAGCATGATTATTAAAAATGTCCAAAATCACGACTGAGTATGATGTAGTAAAAACTTACATTCTCTTGGAACAAAAGGTACTATTTTCCCTTTGACTTTCACAGGGAATGATTTCTGTTTGCATTTTCCAGGTGGCGCCCTCCTAGGTAAATCAAAACGCAGCCAGCATGTGAGAGGTTATATTTCACGTCACTTTTAGGTGGCTCTTGTTTCTGAAAATCTGTGATCATGGCTGCGGAGTGAAAATCCAGAGCCCTGACCACACGTTATTGTATGAATCAGAACATACAGAATGTTAACGAGGTTTTGTCTCTGACTTAAACTGAGAGTGAGAAAAGCAGGCACATAAATACACACATACTTTTATTGAGTAATGCTTGTACATTAAATAATCAACTTAAAATTCTAAAACCAACCAATTTCTTAGTAAAAACATACACGATAGCACAAAGGATTTTATTCACTTTTTGGAACTTATTAGTCCTTTGGGCTTATAGAAACCTCCACCCCTCAGAATCTTCGTTGCTTTAAATTAATAAGCAAATGATAATTAGTTAATTTTATTAATTAAGTATACACTAAATACCTGGAAGGGTCCATAAATTTGTAGACGGTTCCAAATGGAGACAATGTAGTGGGATAAGAAGTGGCCATGAAGTATAGTTCTCCTACAAGAGAAAATTGTATCCATTTGTAATCGAGCTGAGATGATAATGGTCTTCATTTATGAAAAGGTTAGAAGGATCTGTCCATTTCCCAGAAAGAGGTGCCTGTAAATTGGTCATAAACACCTTACCCACTTCATCCTCAGCAAAGGAAATAATGAATTTGTGGTGATGATTGATCAGTCCGGGGAAAGAGCAGGTCTTTGTGCTGCCCATGCAGATGGATTTTTCACTCCAGGCTCCCATTTTGTCTTCCTCTAAGGCCATCAGCCGCCTTGGGAAGAAACAGCACAGTTGTCATACTGGCAAAAAGCGATTTTAACTCGCATCACAGTTCAGAATTGAAGAGCAAATTTCCAAAGCTCACTCAGTTCACGGGGTACATTTCTGAAAGAAATCCTGTGCACTTATTAGTCAGCTTTGGAAATGTAACGAAATTTGGATTACTGTTGGATTACTTGAGGAATGAGTGAGTTTTTGTTCCAGATACTGTAACATATAATGAGGAAGCCTGTCTTCAGCTGATTGGTGATCTCGTCTCAAAAACAACAAAAAATGCACTGGCTGAGTTTTGGAATGTTTATTTGGAAATCTTGCAAAGTGGCAGATCTGAACCAGTACATACTTCATAGATATTTTATAAATATTTCTATAATGTGGAAAACTTGAATAGTTATTATTATATAAATTATAACTATATTATTATAAAAAATATATAATGTTGGTGTAACCCTACTCTTTGTGTTGCAAACATGTTAAATATTTAAAGAGCAGCTTATAAAATGCGTATATTTGTTAAGTCTCTTAAAGCTCTACTGATTTTGGATATGAAGATTACGTTATGGAAAAAGAATAGAGAAGCTCTCCTACTTTTACCCAGTCATGAAGTCTCCAAAGATGTACAATCCATTCAGATTGGGTGACTCACATCCTCTGTATACATAGCCACCGGTAACTGATTTTCCAACGTGGTGACCATATGCGAAAATCGGAGGTATGTCGCCTAAGCAGTAAACATAAGGAACAAAAACGACAAAACAAAAACATATATACAAAAATCAATAAAGAACTCGCCGTGTGACCTTGCAATGCAGTTAAATGAATTCTTCTAAATAAGGTGCAAGTTGCTCTCTTCAAAGATACTATGGAAACAGGAATGGGAGGTTGGCAAAGGTTGTTTGTTTTTGTTTATTTCTTTAATCTTAGCCACTGGCCAGCCTTTGTCTCCTGGCAACATCCTTACCTAGTGAGGAGTTGTGACACAGCTTGGCATCAAAGCACTCAAATCCCTCCTTAGCTCTCCAGCCATAATTGCCTCCTTTCACAATGATGTCTACCTCCTCGTAACGGTTCTGGCCCACGTCGCCACAGAAGATCCGCCCTCTCCCACGCTGGGTGACAGGGTCGCCGCGATCCACGGAGCAGCGCCACGTATTCCTGACTCCGTACGCGTAGACCTCGGCCCGCGCGCTGGGGTCAGCCACGAACGGGTTGTCCACCGGAATCCTGTAAGGCTTTCCGTCACTACTGTCTCCATCCACATCGATACGCAGAACCTTCCCTAACAGGGCACTCCTGGGCACAGAGGGGAAAACTGCATTTCAGAATCACTGGGCTGCCTCAAAAGACTTTTCTGAGATTTCTTTGTGCGTGTTTAAGAACATAAAAACAAATGCATATTAACAATACTAAGCAAACAAAAGTTTCAAGCCTCGCATGAAATAAGAGCACAATGCAATGGGATCATAGATATAGTATCATTGCTGTCATTTGTTACTCAGTTAAGCATATGCTAAAGAATCCTATAGAAGAGGATTGTTATGTACATTTTTCTGAAGGTCTTTATCAAAGCAACTTACAGCAGACGGAAGTTACAAAATGCGTGTACTCTCTAGGATTTGGTATCCGTGACCTTTGCCTCTTTAGCTCAATGCTCTACTTTCTGGGCTACGGAAGCTGCTGCATCTGTGTATCCTCTTACTTATTTTGGGAGTTGCCAAACGGGCCAAAAGGGTCCCCAGCTTTCCCACCGTCCCCCGTGAAGATGTACATGTAGCCGTCCTGGCCGAACAGCAGCTGACCACCGTTGTGATTGGCTGCAGGCTCATCGATTTCCAAAATCACCCTGGAAGTAGCCAGTGTCAAAGCGTCTGTATTATCATCTCAGCTTTATGATGCAGGAGTCAAACACAAAGAGATATCGTTTTTTCATTGGTTATAGTTGGTTAAACAAGTAATAAATAGAATATAAATATTGTCATATAAACATGACATATTAAGACAGTAAAATCCAAACATATGGACATAAGACAAAATATCAGAGATTGTAGGGTACAAATGAAATCTGTTCACTAAGTCTGTCTTTAAGTTGAATTTGTAGGGTACCGTAAGTTTGGTACAAATACAGTACAATGCAATACAACACAACTAAAGCAAACTAAAGTAGACAAACGTGACTTGTGTTTCACTTTGCTGTGCAGTGGTACAGTAGAAGACATAGATGAGTGACATATGATGCACACTCTAATCTGCTGGCCTGTAATTTCCTGTAGGCGAGACTCAACATGAAGTCCAATGCACCCTTTAAAGGAAAAACAGAAACCTATTTGATAACTTCCATTTCACTGCATGCACTGTCTAACAGATTCATTTACAGTTGTACATATATTTTATATATTGATCATCTATCCATCTTCCAAACATTTATCCAGTACAGGGTTGCAGAGTGATTTGTATCATTGTAAATAATAATAATAATACATATCAGGGGTCTTGTTAGGCTTTTAAAACATCCAGGGCTCAGTCTAGAGACTTAATCTGTTTAACGGTCGTTAAAACATTTAAGCTAAACAAACCTTTCGGCTCGTCGGGGCTTCAGCATCAAATGTCCTATGTGACGCGTGAGATGTAATAAATGTTGCTCATCCTTAAGGTGGTATTACACAAATGTATAATATGAGTTACCCAAAAACTTCCTAATCTGTTAGGCTACCTGCCTCTTCTAGGCCTGTAATGTCCATTCTTCTTAGCATGGATGCAAGGCAGGGGAGCACCCTGGACAGGAGGCTAGTCTCTTACAGGTCCCACATACAATCACGAACTTGGACAACTTTGTAATCCCAGTTACATTAATCCCAGTTACATTAATGGCCACTGGCATACAGGAACTGAGCCGTTCCATCTAGGGAGACTGGTCACAGCACGATTCCAGCTTGCTT
>JAABNX020000030.1:18471777-18492138 GCA_015163995.2 Mormyrus lacerda
CATTAATGGCCACTGGCATACAGGAACTGAGCCGTTCCATCTAGGGAGACTGGTCACAGCACGATTCCAGCTTGCTTCGGTTTTCCACTGCAGAAGGATCTGCTCTGTAAAGGTGTGGCCGGGTTTGGAGAGCAACAATGACATAAAACCGAAGAGTTCCTTTACTGTTCACATGGCGTACATCAAGATTTATTATGTGTTCATTTCCACTAACATGTTTTAGAATCGCTGTGCTGTATTAGCAATAAACGCTAGCAGAATCAGCATTACGAGTCCATTCTGTTCAGCTGTTCTATAGTAGTTTTTTAATTAGCGGGTTTCAGAGTTTCAGAGTTATTGGGAACGCAATACATCACAGAAGCAGATCATTGGTATATCCATGCATTTCGACCAATCAGGTGGTGGTGTAAGCAGGGCCATGTCAACACTCGGGTACAGCTTGTATGATTTCCAATGGAAAACGGGTATTCCGGTATTCGGCTTGATTGTTGGTGGCAGTAGAAAAGCAGCGTTACTGAATGCATGTGGACTACCGAAGGAAACTGGACTCACCAGAGCAACATGGAGAGAACATGCAAGCTGCACATACAGAGAGGAAAGTAAAATATTCTCCCAACCTTGGAGGTACGAGACAACAGCGCTGCTCTATACTGTCCCCAGAATAGCATTCATGTAAATTACTAACACCTGAAAGAAAGCCAAGCCCCAGAGTGCGAGGTCCATTTTCATTACCTGTCTGTAGTCTTGGGCTTTTCCGGAAACATTCCAAAACCACGCAGAAAAATGGAACTCAATTATTAACTGAATGATTTTCTAATTATTATCTTGTAAAGTCTACAAAGAGGCTGGATAGGATGTGCTGACATGGCAGTAATCACGACTGTGCGTGAAAATCCAGGGGGAAAAAAAACATTGAGTGACCACAAAATAATTGTTACTGAATTGTTACTGGAAACTTCAGGTACCATAAATGTAAAGGAAATTCTCAGCGAAGGAGAAGCTAAGGAAGTGTCCTTGGCAAAAAAAATAAACGGGGTATTTTTTGTGTCAAATCAAAAGATAAAATTATGAAGTAACTTATAGTAAAAGGCCTCCAGGCAATGAAGTAATACATATCAAATATCGCAACAGCCAAGTGTTCAACAGCTCTACTCTTCTCAGACTTTAGACTCATTAAAATAGCCCCCTTTTGCTTTGATGACAGCATTGCAGACTCTTGGCATTCATTCAACCAGCTTCCAGATGTAGCCACCTGGAATGCAACTCTGAAAGTCCTGAAGGGTTTCCTAGAGATCAGGGCACAAGACGGGTACGTTGCTTATTTACCAAACCAGCTCTCTAGGGTTTAGGTTGGGGGATTGCGGGGGCCAGGTCATCTGTCACAGCACTAACCTTGAGGTGTGCTTGGGGTCATTACCTTGTTGAAAAACAAATGTTTTTTTTTGGTTTGGTGTCTTAACTGGTCCTGTAGGTGTTAATATTTTCCATCACTTTTTTCTGTCTCATAGTAGCTATCTTTACGTCATGTCATGCACTGGTTACTGTATATAACACAAAGTCGTGATGATGCAGCTGTATATGTATATTACAAAGAACAAGGCTTAGTGCCATGGGTGCTGAAGAATTTACTCTTGGTTTGCACGTTACCTCTCGAAGCTGGGGTCGGCTTTGTTCATGTCATTCGCAGACACCCTCATCTCACTGATCCGGACCTTTTCCAGCTGATTCTTTATCATGATGGAATAGTAGACGAAGAAACGGCCATTTCTCCGGTAATGGGGATGGAAAGCCATCCCTAGGAAACCCCGCTCATCTCCCAGCCAGGGTGTGGTCAGCACTTCCTGAGTTATATCCAGAAAGGGCTCCTCGAGGCGTCTGCCGTCTCGCAGGTAAACCCAGACGAAGCCCAGCTGTTCGGCCACAAACATGCGGTGTGTGCCGTCCCCGCTGTGAACCATTAGCACAGGGTTCCTCAGCCCGTTGGCCACTTCTGTCAGGCACAATTGCAGGCAGCCCTTGGGGTCCTGCACCACCTTGCCCAGGTTAAGGTTGAGCGTGGAGCTCTGTAGCACATTGGGGTAGCAATAGTCCTGGTCGGGCAGGTTGACCAGATTACAAAACTTGGATCGGTCCTTCTGACAGGACTCCTGTAAGCGCTTGTCATTGGTCAAATGTCTGACCACCGACTGGCACTTAACATGGAACTCGGAGCAGTAGTTAAAGCACAGGCCCGGAAGGTTCCGTACCGGGGTGTATGGGTCCTCAGCATCGTAAAGATGAGCTGCATAAGGGGAGCACACCTATGATAGAAATAAAAAAATTGAACTTCAAAAACAGGAAGGTGTGCGTTCTCACATATTTATTTCACTGAAAAATTCCCAAAAATTTACTGTGTTAATAAGCCATTTTTGTTGCATGACATCATGTTAATAACTTCATACAAGCCTGCTATTTTCAGTTTTACAAGAACTTTAATAGCAAAAGGACACATATCGCCCCACACCAAGAGTAGGGTGACTGGGGTTATTACAACGCGTTGGTGTCACTTGCCTATTCCTCTCAGAAATTTTGTTTATGTTGGTCGTGTAAAGTCTATAACCCCACCCACGATCCATTATCCCCTAAAATACCGTAGCGTAAGTATAAATGCTCCCTCCAAAGCAATCGGAGTTATTTGATAATTGCTATACCTTAATTATTTACTGGTATATTCAGCATGTTGAGAAATATTTTAATTAGAAGATGGTGGTAACTGAAAATTCACAGTGAAAGTACAAAGGGATTTCAGATGTTTTGTTCACGGTTAGCCGTCGTCTTCCACTTCTCTTTTGTAAATAATATTATACCTGTATATAATATTTTGAGACATGAATGGAAAGTTATCACGGTGCTCACCGATTGCATTCTCTATGCTAATCGTCACCTAGCGCCGTAGATGGTTTATCCTAAATAATTAGGAAAGTGTTGTAAGTCAAGGTAAGCACTGACACTATTAACTTTCTCCTGCATGAATGCATGGAATAACGTGATCCCAGCTACCAGAGAATGTTCCCAGTTTAGTCGATATGTTATGTCTTCTCCAAGTTGGCAGAGAATGTTTTACTTGAACGTTAATGGTGCAAGGGTTAGCCTGATATCTCTATTCCCTGAGCATCCTATTAAACGTAAATAATGTTGAAATAATAAAAAAAAAATCTAACAGTGCTATATAGCCTATTTACACTTCGAACGCACCGCCCAGCCTCGATCGAACCCATGACCTTATAGGGATAAAGATACAGTGCTACCGGCATGGTCTTTAATTATTTATGCATTATTATTATTAGTTGTAAGTAGTAGTTGTATTAGTGAGATAAAGTTCTGGTAACGTCAGTAAAACTGGACATTTCGAACATTTCCATAGGCTACTTAAATCGTAACGTTCGTTAAACGTTGCTGGAACGGAAAATTGTTAGCTGGGAGGATGTGTAACCTACATGTTATTTCACACTCAGGGAATGCTCAGCAACTTTTGGCATGAAAGAAAAAAGAGGGTTAAATGTCGCTGCAGTTTAAGAAAAAAATAATACGTATAGAGAAAAAAAGCATATGCATGCGCACAATCAAACACGCTAACATGTACATAGCCTATTTTAAACAGATAGTATTAAGAAATAATACACATATATCTCCTGAAAAACCGGGAAATAAATGAATGGATGAATAACAGTCAAGTCCGATCCAAGACACCTAAGCAGAGTCAATATATACATTTTAAAACAAAATAAAACAATTTGTATAAGCATTAATATGCATAGATTAATGTACCTGACAAAGAATGTCTTTTACGAACTCACCACAGAGTTCGTACCCTTGCATGTCATAATAATCCATTATATTCCAGTATCTCTCCGCGATGCTGTTATCAGTATCCTGGTCACAGCAGCCAAACTTTTCGTAATCCCTGCAAAACTCCAGATGGAACTGGGGTTTAAACGGGGGCTCGAAGTCCAGACACTGAGGATGAGCCGATGCATCTGTAATCGAAGTGACCAGCAATACTACAAAAAGCATACGTGCGAGTGAGAGCTTGATAACCGGAGCCACTGCGGTATTTTTTTGCATGTAAAATCCCCAGGCTGCCCATCGGTGGGGTCGTGGGTCCCGGTCACTCGTCATTTTAATTCGTGAAAGCTGTTTGCTCTGACTGTGTGCTACTTTTACATGTTTGTGTGCATGTCTTTGTGTGCGTGATGGGTAAGGCTATACGATTTCAGCTATTCCATACGTCACTCAGGTGTCGGCTGTCAGGTGGTTTCCTTGTAAAATGAATTACAAGATGTAAAATATATATAAACAAAATAAAATGCCACATAAATACTTATAAGTCGGTTTCTCAGTTCGGACTTTTACTGCTCTGCGTATATTTAATGTGGCATTTTAATAAATCCCAGTTCAAAGACATTCAAGTCACTTTACTCGCAGTGACTAAAGCTATTTAAAAATAAT
The DNA here is from genome assembly GCA_015163995.2 of Mormyrus lacerda. Taxonomy (NCBI): domain Eukaryota; kingdom Metazoa; phylum Chordata; class Actinopteri; order Osteoglossiformes; family Mormyridae; genus Mormyrus; species Mormyrus lacerda. Next base: position 18,476,266 of record JAABNX020000030.1, read on the forward strand.
CATGTCGGTCCCTGCTATAGGCAGCAGCACATTCATACAATACACCTTAGCTTCACAAGACAAAGGTTTTATTCTAGTTTTTCGGGGATCTCTGCCTTTCGGCTTAGGCTATGTGTAGTATAGGAACTGTACGTAGTCTGCAAGTACATATAAAGTTTGATTCATTCAAGTCTTGACCTGAATTTCATTAGTAAAATATCTATTTCTGCATCTGTCAGAATGGTGAGACATTCTGAAGTATCAGCATACCAAAACGGAATAATGTATTTGTACTGGAACTCATGCACTCAAATTAACGCAATCATACAAATTGAAGACATTTGGCTCACCAGCAATGAAATAACGATGACGTCTTGGTCCACATGGGATAACAATCAGGAGACGTGTTGTTAGTTGACCAGAAATGGAAACCTTTAGGAAGTCAGATAATAAGTGTGTCAGTTGATAAAGGGCATTAATTGTGTTTGATGAACAAACTCTAATAATAAGTGCAGAAAATGGTGTCCAAACCCAGGCTTTGAGAGCAAATGTGAACGCTTAATTTTGAGTGTATATTGATTGCAGCCTGAATTTCACTTAGACCATCAAGTGAGTTGAGGCTGTATTGTACACATGATGAGGAGATACAATGACTTACATTGTTATGCTAACAATTGTTATGCTAATAATAGTAATCTGCAGGTTATGTCCTGTACTATACTTGCCTTACCCTTCTTATAATACCAGGATAAGAGCATCTGCCTTATCCATAATGAATGAGCTTCACTGTACAACATACTTTAAATATGCCAGCACAGCACTCCCCATTTTACTGGTAACTTGTTAAAGTGGTGGCGTGTTTTTGATTTTCTTTTACAGGATTGTGAAGTGATTTAGTTCACAAAGTTCTTTCTAAAAAAGTGAGATACTGAAAAAACCAGCAAGATAATAAAAAAACAATAAACTTCATCATACCACATATAATAGCCAAATTATATAGTAATGCTTTACTTGAAAAAAATGCAACTGGAGAATACATTTATTCAGAGGCTTAATTAAATGCACTGTAACCAACATTATATGTAATGCTATATGTACCAAAATACAGTTTATGATGACAAATCTTAATTGTAGCAAATAAAGTACACAGAAATAACTTTCCTTTTTTGCTATTTTTACACCTTTCTTAACATATCTGTCCCAGAATGATCTTCAATCCTTTCCAACATTATTGTGGGATTGGACTTAATTGTCCCCTCAGCATTTTTCTTTCTCGGTCTTTTCATATCACAACTCTATGGAAAAAGTGTGCTATAAAATGACTCCTGCGTTGCTTGTTGCTGAACAGGTGCTGATGAAATTAGCTGACTGGACCTACACACAAAGGTGAATGTTCAGTTTCAACATTGGCAGGGATGAATCTCTCCATTGTCCTATAAGCCACCAACACCAATACACATAACGAGCTCTATAAATGTATTTCTCTCTAAATTTCCTTCCTCCCATGCTTGCATGCATGCATTCACCCATCCATGTTCTTCTGCTGCTCATCCATGTCCGGGTTGCAGGGGCTAAACTCTAAGCAAAGATGTCCAGATCGCCCTTTTACCAGCCAGCTCCTCCGGGGGGATGCCAAGGAGTTCCCAGGCCAGCCGAGAGATATAAAGTCTACAGTGTGTCCTGGGTCTGCCCTGGGCTAGCCTCCTGGTTGGACATGCCCCAAGCACCACCCCTGGTGCCAGAACCACCTCAGCTGGCTTCCTTTCCATGTGGGGCAGCAGCAGCTTCACTTTGAGCCCCACCCAAATGACCTCCTCCTGACCCTGCTTCTAAGGCTGAGCCAAGACACCCTGCAAAGAAAGTCAATTTCCTCCGTGTATATCCACAATCTCATTCTTTTTGTCACTACCCAGCACTTGTGATAATCGGTCAAGGTAGAAATGTAGATTGATGGGTAAATCGATAGCTTCTCCTTCTGGCTCAGCTCTATGTTCTCCACAACAGACGGGCACAATCCTTGCATAACGGCTGGGTCTGCACCGGTTGGCCTGTCATCCTGTCCTCACTTGTGAACAAGATGCCGAGATACTTAAACTCCTCCGCTTGAGGCAGTAAGTCATCCCTTCCGACTGGCCCAGTGCATGCTGGAGTTCACGGCCTAATGAAGGTAGCCGGATCATCTGCAAAACGCAAAGATATGATCCTGAGGTCACCGAACTGGACCTTCAGCCCCTGGCTGCAGCTTTAAACTCTGTCCATAAAAGTTACGGACAGAATCGGTAACAAAAGACAGCCTCCGGAAACAAGTGTGACGTCCTGCTGGCAATGTGAACCGAAGCCTTGCTCAGGTTACACTGGCCCGTAACAGCAGACCTCATACCCCATGTTTCTGAAACACCTCCCCACTGGACCCCCCCATGAGACACGGTCGTATGTCTTTTCGAAGTCCATAAAATACATCTATACTGGTTCGCCAAACTCCCATGAACCCACTAGTACCCTCGTGAGGATAAAGAGCTGGTCCACTGTTCCATGGCCAGGATGGCATCCATATTGTTCTTCCTGCATCCAGATTTCGACCAACGTATGGACCCTCCTCTCCAGTAGCCTGGAATGAACCTTCCCAGGGAAGCTGAGGAGTGTGAAGCCCCCTGAAGATGGAACACATCCTCCAGAGCTCGGAGCCCGTCCCCCGACTTGTAGTCAATGGGAAGCAACCTTCTCATGTCCTTCTTCAGCCGGAAAGTTCCCTCTACCACTGGTTCCAGAACCTGACAATAAATAGACAGTATTTCTCCCACAGCTCAGGCTCCTTTTCCCCAAAGAGGCTGCATTCCACCTTCCTAAAGTCAGTTTTGGTAGCTGACCACTGGTCTACCAAGGACCCTGCTTTTGACTGCCAATTCATCCACAGTCCTGCAGGCCCCCACAGCCCCCCCCCCCCTGCAGGTAAGAGATCTACAGAAAGGATGGCTCTGTGTAGCTCTATCAGATCAAACAATCGCCAGATTAAGGGCCTTGTCTAGAGAACCAACGGTGAAATCAGTCTGCTGATCGTGGGATTTGAACTGATGACCTTCTGATCACAAGTACAGCATCCTAACCACAGAACCACAAAAGATGTGTCAAAGATGGCCTTCAGGTGTTAAACTTAGAGCAAATAATTTAGCATGAGTGGTGCGTGAACACAACTACCGTATTGGGGAAAATGACAGGGGGAACCGAATCAAAGTTTATTAATTAAAATTTACAGGACCTTCGTGAAGAAAAATGATGGATGACCTGAAGATAAGATCACTGCAACTGCGGCTTGTTTGCTTCCTGAGCCAAGAACATAAATAGCTTTTATTTAATATGAAAGGAAACATCTTATTGCAAGTTTCAAATTTACAAGATAAATGATATATTTATTTAAAAAGGAGCACAGACTTGAGAGATTTGAATGAAACTGCATTTTAATCCATTCAATTTCACAAACATAACTGCCCAATACTCATCAATATACTAGTGTTTGTGGCTGAAAAGGGGATTTCTACTGAATACGAATTAGCTGTTGTGACAACCATATCATTTATCGTAGAAACTTCCTGCTAGCGTTCATCATAAAACTCTTCCTTCTGAGTAATCTATTTCAGGTTGTACGTCAGACCTTTTTGAATTACTTTGGGAGCAGTACCCCTCTAACATTCACAAATCCATGGCTGCAGTATCATTTTTTCATATCGGCTTGATGTTTGGTGACATTTTTTTCACTGTCCTTAAGGCTTCTGTTTGAAATTCTCAGCCCAGAACTACTACCTCATAAAATGATACATTGCTCACCGTTCACTAGCCAACACAGTATTTATGTGCATACATTACCTTGGATTCCAGCTGCCTTCTATGTTGTTTGATCATTTTGTTATGTGGAAGATCATAATATGTCTTTTGACAGCTGAAATAAATCACATCAATAACTGTTCCCTTTCGTGCCAGAATATTTTGACATGATTTGTTACAAATTTAGGCCAAGTAATCTTCAAAGTCTTATTGCTTAACAAGTAGCCTGCTAATTGTTCATTGTTTGTTGGTCATTGGTCTGTAGTTATATGGTTGTTTAAGTGTCCTTTTTGTTGCACAATAGTGAGTACTGTCCCTTTAATACACTGAATGGAAAGAAAACATATACTGTGGTACCTCAGAACTCGAAATTAATGCACAGAACTGCGAAATTAATTGGTTCCCAGCCACAAGAAATTACACCGAAATGTTTTTTGTTTTTTTTTAGCATTTAAACGCAAAATGAACCGGACAAAACAAGAAAAGCATATACTGTACTAAACACATCTAAGCATATTTATCAAAACAGCAGTTTGTAAAGTAAGAAAATAAATGTATCCAAACAATGTGTAAAGTTAAAAAACAACGTGTCCTGCCCCGATCGTCCGCTCCTACAGTGTGCCACGCCCCCTCGTTAACCTTGTGTGGAATCCCTGTGTCATCAGCTGTTTCTACTTCTTGTCATGAGTCCTCTGTATTTTCAGTTTGTTTCCCCATCCTGGTCATTGTATTGTCCGTCTGCGGTTTGCCTGCCTTACCTGTAATTAAACCTCGTATTCCCCGATACCCTGACGTCTGCGCCTTTGTTTCCGTTCCGTCTCCGCTGTGCACGACAATATTACTATAATTAAATGCATTAATGGTTTATTAATATTAAAATAATTAATAAGAAATCTTTATTTTTAAATGCATTTTATTATATAATAATTACTGTTACCGTCTATCATTGTCTAAATGTATTTTTACTGTATAAATATATGTATTCAGTTAGTGTAAACACGCACGATGCTATCATAGCGAATGCGAGGCTGAAGCGTTACCCTTTGTTCCCGCTGAGAGACGTGCCGAGTGACTCATTTCCCCGCGTGTACAAGGTATCTTAGGTCGGCTTTCACAGTTTGACTTCTGAGATTCAGATCGAGTTCTAGGTAATTTTTCTTCAAATTGGTTGGTTCGACTTTTCGATTTTTTTTAAGAAATTCGAGTTCTAATGAGTTTGAGAACTATGGTACCACTGTATTAAGCAGCCAGAAGCACTGCAAGAGGTGATGGGTTACCATCCGTTTTCAGAAAGTACTGAATCCCAACTAGGGTTGTGGAGCCTATCCCAGGAACAATGGACACAGTCAGGAACCATCCCACAGTCAGGGCAACCAATCAACCTATCCTGCACACTTTTGGACTGTGGGAGGAAAGCGGAGCCTCCGGCGAAAACCGACACAGACATGGGGGGAAGCGTGCAAATTCCACACAGAAAGGACCCAGAACCAAACCCAGGCCCTTCTTGCTATGAGGCAGCAGCGCTTATCACTGCACCACCACTCCACGCATGATGGGTTACATATTCAGAAATGCCTCTCTGTACACCAAGCTGCTGCAGACTGGATGTTTTAAACACTATGTGCGATGCTGGAAACAAAACATCTGGCACCAACAATCACGCCACATTTAAAGTCACTTTGATCTTGTGTCTTTCTCTGCTAATACTTAGTCACACAGTAAGTGGCCCTGCCTGCATGCTGTATGTAGTCAGCTGTGGTCACATGCCTCATTGTTTGGAAGAGCAGGCTGTGTAAGTTACTGAACATGTGTACCTATAATAAAGTGAACAGTTGTGCGTGTGTGTGCATGCATGTGTGTGTATGTGCATGTGGTAAAGGTATACCCTACATTGTGGAGACAAATGTCCCCATAATGTGATAAAAACCTGTTATTTTGACACATTTTTCCGGTCCCCATAAGGATAACCACAATTTTATAAAAATCCATTCATTCATCCATTATCTATACCGCTTGATCCATCTGGGTTGCGAGGAAGTTGGAGCCAATCCCAGCATCTTCGGGCGAGAGGCGGGATACACCCTGGGCAGGTCAACAGTCCACCACAGGGTCAACACAGATAAACAGTCACACACATACCTATGGGCAATTTAGAGTTGTATAAAAATCAATGACTGCAATAAAAAAAAAATGTCAAAGGTCTTGTATTTTGTTTGATTATTAAGGGTAGGGCTGGGTAGGGTTAAGGTCATCATTTTTGGATTTTGGTTTTTCCCATAGAACTGAAAGGACAGTCCCCATAAAGTAATGAGTATATGTGTGTGTGTGTATACTCTATTGAACTCATCATGAAATGCTCAAAATGCACACTAAAGCAAAACTGCAGCCCTATAACTTGAAACTTTTGTGCAACAACAAACAAACGAAATGTTGATCTCAAAAAAGCAAAGCAATCAGTTCTTTGAAATGAAAGCAGTCAAAGAGTAAATTGTAATTTAAACCAGTCTCATATACACTTTCACCTTTTAATTAAGCATATGTTTTAATAAAATGGTATACATTATTATTATTATTATTATTTTGCTCAGAGAGGATGAAAGCGAACCAACATACAACTGAAATGTTTTCACAGATTACTGGCAATCCCATTAGTGCCCAGCAATGTGCTTTATATAGGTTTAGGATCTCTTGAGACAACTTAAAAACATTTTAAAAATCTTTGATCATGTCCTCTGTAGTGTTTAGCAATTTCAGGCCGAGGGGTTTAGCTATTTGCTAAAAATGCGGCATGAGATTTCATAGATGACTGGGGCCCTCACCCCGAGGCTCACAACACTTTTAAAGGCTCCTTAACACGCAGTGTGTTAAGACATCTTACTCACGTCATATAGGCTTCAGCTCTCTTGTGACAGCTTGAATACGTTAAACAGAACTTTCATCATGTCCTCTGTGGTGTTTAATGATTTCAATACGAAATGTTAGCTCTTTACTGAAAATAGCCTGTCATGCATGTTGAGACACGGTAAAAAAAAAACTGAAGGAACATTCTAAGAATGACTTCTGACTATAAATCTGTAATCTACAAAATAGATTTACATTACCCCCACTTTGGATTGCCACCTTATCGTGGTGGAGGGGTTTGTGTGCCCTCAGTGACCCTGGGGGCTGTGTTGTCGGGGCCAATAGCCCCTGGTGGGGTCTCCCAAGGCAAAAAGGTCCCAGGGGAGGAGCCAGAGAAAGAGCGATCCAAAAAAACCCTTATCACAAAGAGTTCAAGGTCTCGTTTCCCTCCCCAGGACTACGGTCACCCGGGTCCTCTTACCCTGAACCTTGCTGAATGTGAGTTTGGACATGCTACTGTAGCACACTTGGGTAAACGGGTTGGTCAGGGAACTGTTTGTCCTTTGGAAGTCAAATTTGAGGCTATTAGTGCTTTTCCCGTACCTAAAACAAGAAGAGAGCTGCGTCGCTCTCTTGGGATGGCGGGATATTACAGAAGCTTCTGTAGGAAGTTTTCAGGCATTGTATCGCCTCTCACAAATCTTCTCCGTGACTCTGTGCCTTTTGTGTGTTCTCCTGATTGTCAATCTGCTTTTGATGCAATTAAGATTTTATTATGTTGTGTTCCAGTTCTATCTGCACCAGATTTTACGTAATAAGTCGTCCAAGCTTGAGATGGATGCTAGTGGAGCAGGTGCAGGTGCTGTGTTAATTCAAGAAGACGCCCTTGGTGTTGACCACCCTGTCAGTTCAGAACCCATCTTAGTGAACACTGACCACAACCCACTTGTTATTTTGCATTGTATGTCCAATACTAATCAAAGGCTCATGCGTTGGTGTTTGATCTGTCAAGGTTTCAGTTTGAAGATTATACATAAGAATGGGTCTGAAAACATTGTTGCAGATGTCTTGTTGTAACCATTAATAGAGGAAAAAGGTATATATACTGTAGCTTTTCTCTTCAGGGTGGGGGTATTACGACCCCCAGGGATAGTTCACTCCCTATAGTGGGCAGATGTTTTCATGAGGGGAGGGGGTGTGTCATTCTGTTCCTGTCCCTGCCCATTGTTACATCACCTTCCCCTCTATTTTGATTGGCCGGTTTTCCTCCTGTGTCCTATCACTTCCTTTATAAGGCCTGCCCAAGTCAAAAACTGAAGGCCATTTGCTTTGTAATTTGTTTGATACTTGCTGTATGACTGATGGTTTATTGTGCTTGACTCTTTTGCTGTTTCACCATTGATTTCTGCTTAGCTTCTTTTTGGATTTGGTTGCTGTGGATTTTGTTTGGCAAATATCTATATATATTTGCATACTTCGGGGTTCACTGTGGGTAGCCAGGGAAGTAGGGAGCGCGACGCCATTTTGCTTTGGTTATGTTTTCTCACTGTTTTGGAGTTAGCCAGGGAGGTTAGTTTTGTGTACTTTTGTTTTCTTTTTATTTGGGTTTGGTAAGAAGTATCTCTTCTGTTCCAGGTAGAGATGTTTTTGTTTGTTTTGGTCTTGTCGGCTCCTGAAGTGGTTCCCACTATTAATAAACCCACTAGAAATACCAAAGTAATGGTCTCACTCCACTTCTTGTTGCGCCTGATCCTAGACGGGGACGTAACACCAGCAGGCCAGGCGGAACACGGCTCGGGCGGTCTGTGAAGCAAAATCTGGGCGTTGGAGGAGTTCGGTGAGGCCATGGAAAGTGACTTAAGGTCCACCTCAAAAAGGTTCTGGCAAACCATCCGGAATATCAGGAGGGGGAAGCAGCTCCTGGTTCCTGCTATGTATAGTAGGGAGGGGATGCTGTTGACCTCATCTGGGGTCATCAACCGGAGGTTGAAGGAATATTTTGAGGACCTCCTTAACCCAGCCTCAGATACATCTACACACACTGCCTTTGAGACATCTGAGGGCACAGAGCCTGAGGGTGCTGGGGGGGGGGCTTTGTCCATCACTGGGGCTGAGGTGGCCAGGGTGGTTAAAGAGCCACGTGGTGGCCGGGCCCCGGGGGTGGACGAGATCCACCCGGAGTACATAAAGGCTCTGGATGTTGTGGGGCTGTCATGGCTGACACGCCTTCTCAACAGCATGTGGAGGTCAGGGACAGTGCTGCTGGATTGGCAGACTGGGGTGGTGGTCCCCTTACTTAAGAAAGGGGACCGGAAAGTGTGTTCCAACTATAGAGGGAACACATTTCTCAGCCTTCCTGGGAAAGTCTATTCCGGGGTACTGGAGAGGAGGGTGAGATTGATAGTCGAATCTCAGATTCTGGAGGAACAATGCAGTTTTTGTCCTGGTCGTGGAACACTGGACTTTATTCCCTTGAGAGGGTACTGGAGGGGGCCTGGAAGTTTGCCTATCCAGGCTACATGTGTTTTATGGACTTGGAAAAGGCTTATGACCGGGTTCCCTGAGGTGCTCTGTGGGGCGTGCTTCTGGAGTATGGGGTCCAGGGTCCACTATTGTGGGTGATTCGGCCCCTTTATGAACGGAGCAGAAGCTCGGACGTGTTCCCAGTGCATGTTGGGCTCCGCCAGGGCTGCCTTTTGTCATCGGTCCTGTTTATAATATTTATAGACAGGTTTTCTAGGCGCAGCCGGGGCCTTGAGGGTGTCCAGTTTGATGGCCTCAGGATTGCCTCGCTGCTTTTTGCGGACGATGTCGTCCTGTTGGCTTCATTTGCTGGGGATCTCCAGTGTGCTATGGGGCTGTTTGCAGAAGCAGCGGGGATGAGAATTAGCACCTCCAAGTCCGAGACCATGGTTCTCAGCCAGAAATGGGTGGATTGCCCTCTTTAGGTCAAAGAAGAGGTACTGCCTCAAGTGAAGGGGTTCAAGTATCTCGGGGTCTTGTTCATGAGTGAGGGTAGGTGAGATCGGGAGCTGGATAGATGAATCGGAGCAGCGTCTACAGTTTTGCAGGCGCTTAACTGGTTCGTTGTGGCTAAGAAAGAACTGAGCCAAAAAGCAAAGCTCTCGATCTATTGGTCGATCTTCATCCCTACCCTCATCTATGGTAATGAGCTATGGGTAATGACCAAAAGAATGAGATTGCGAATACAGGCGGGTGAAATGAGGCTTCTCCGCAGGGTGTCTGGGCTCTCCCTTAGGGATAGGGTGAGAAGTTCGGATATCCGGGAGGGCCTCAGAGAAAGGAGCCAGTTGAGGTGGTTTGGACATTTGGTGCGGATGCCTCCTGAGCGGCTACCCGGAGAGGTTTTCCGTGCACGTCCTACAGGGAGGAGGCCCCGGGGCAGACCCAGGACTCGCTGGAGGGATTATATCTCTCGGCTGGCCTGGGAACGCCTCAGTGTCCCCCCCGAGGAGCTGGTAGAGGTAGCTGGGGAGTGGGAGGTCTGGGTCTCTCCTGAAGCTGCTACCCCCGCGACCCAAACCCCGGATAAGCGGAAGCTAATGGATGGTTTACATTACACTCTTTATTTTTTTGTCATCGTGTATTAGTTATGCTAAATGATTCAGAAATATTTCTTGACAACATGAACGTCTTAAAATCATATATCGAACCAATTGAAAGCTTTAGAGGGGTAATTAAAATGAAGAAAAAGCTTTTTAAAAACTTTCTTGCATGTAAATTTACTTGCCATTTGTTTAATACCAAAACTTTTAAAAATCCTTAGTGTTTGTTTGTTTATCTATTTATTTAACATTTACAATGAGGCAGCTTAATTCTAGTTATATGATCTGATCGTATCATGCTTGTAGGCAGCATTTGTTTTTTCCTCTTCACCTTTTAACGTTACATGGTGCCTTATTTAGAAAGCAGTGTTACATTTGTGAAATGTGGCTGCCCCCTGGTGGACAATAAAGTAACTATAATTAGTTAGACTACGTTTACCGTTGTTAAATTAAGTATGACCTTCTGGAAAGCACGTAATTGTTTAGGGGGAGTTGTTGGTGGACTGGCGACCTGCCCAGGGTGTACCCTGCCTCTAGCCCGAAGATGCTGGGATTGGCTCCAGCTTCCCCGCGACCCAAATGGATAAAGCGGTATAAATAATGGATGGATGGATGGATGGATGGATGTTTAGGGGGCATTATTTCTCAGTGCGTTAGGGATCTGAAGGTCGTAGGTTTAAATCCTGTAGTTGAGATTGTAATCATACTGCTCTTAGGCCCTTAACCCCAATTGTTCAGGGATGCTGTGTCACCCTGCTATCTGAACCTCACTCATACGTCACTTTGGACAAAAGTATCTGCTGAATAAAAGAATGTAAATCATTCTAGATAAATACTCTACATCAGTGTGTTATTCTTATATTGTCACATCAGAGGTGAGGATGGCGGCAAACGCAGACGTGGGGAAAACCAAAAGGGCGATTTATTAAATGAAGCTACAGGCAGGACAAAAGGACAAGGCTGTATGGAGAAGCAAGATTGAACGACGACCAGTTGTGGCTCACTAGAGGAATGCAGGTTGTGACATATACTGTATATAGCGATATGCAGCTAATTTGTACTCTTTGTCCCATTTGGATAATAATATTGTTATAAAAATAATTCAATCTGTATTCCAGCATAACCATCATCATCATCTCCTTCTTCATTTCTTCTTCACCATGATCAGCATCTCAAGCAGTTCTGTGTGAATTTTCTACTCAACAGTCTGTTTGAGTGGTCAAATTCAATTCATATGTGTGTAAAATAATATATCTGGGAAAATGTAGTGTCCACTGAAAATGTATCATCGATTGGTCATAGAGTATCAAGCAAAACTGAACTGTCCTAACTGGTTTGTTTACTCTACCTACGGTCATTGTCATCAAATGGTTCTTTGTTACAGATTTATTCAAAACAATAAGTCGGGAAGCCTTTGTGTGAACTGTGAAATAATGAGCACCGAAGGAGCAGCCTTTCAAAATCAGCTGTAAAAATTCATTGACCTATTATTACCTTCACGACAATTAATATATTTTGTTTGAAACGAACATAGCAACCACACTGTGTTCATGTGTCACCTCTGAGCGTGCATCAAAAGCCTTGTCAATGCACAGGTCCGGATCCTGAAGGAGGTTCATTTTCCTGTGTTTTATGGTTTCTTCGTCATAAAACATGTTTTTGTTTTTAACTGGAAAGTACACTAGTCTCTGGAGAATGCACTGTGAGAACAATTATTGTGATAATGTTTTTCCCGTGTAGTTGAATGCCACATGTATTCCATTGTGCTGCCAGAATGCCATTTGCAATAGAGTACTTTGTTATACATATTGCATAAAAATTTTCTTTTGCAAAAAAATCTGATACTGTAAATAAAGCTAACTGAAAATAAAAAACCAACAAATAATGTTGTCGGGATAATTCAAAAGCATAAATTTCTCTAGTGACTGGAAAGAACAGAGAGCTGTTAAGCACCAACCCCCTACATACAGAAAATCACAAACATTTATCTCTCAATACAAACATTTTCATATATGCAGTACTGTGGAAAATATTTGAGGGCAGTCAAAGAGAATGTTTCAATCTATTTATCTAAGTAGTGTTTATTTGCTCAGAAAAAAAATACAGTTTAACATTACATTAAAACATATTCCAGTTAAGAGTAACCCATATGATGTGGGTTACTGGTCCAATCAAAAAATACATCGGCATATTGGTGTGGTTGCTTCAAGTACTGGACTGATTTTAGCCAGTTTCAAACTGTCTAACAGATTTTGACAAAGATAACATCATAGTTTTACACTAACATAAAAATCATTCAATCATTTTCTTTGACTACCTAAGACTCTTGTACAGTATTGCGTATAATTACAATTTGTTTTTAGCTAGTACAGGTTTGCAGTGAAACCCGAGAATCGAGTTGATTGAAGGTCGTACACAATCACACTTGCATACAAAGTCACGCACTATGGGCAATTAGGAGGCACCGATTAATCTCAAGGTACGTATTAGGAAACACACATGAACATGCCTTCTCCACACTCACACAACTAAAAGCAGGAACTGAACAACCCTATACCTAGAGGTATGCTGCAACCATGTGAACCTATACTGTAACATTTGACCAACATATTTTAACAGACTTCCGCAATATCAAACTGCACTCAATGTTAGAGCTAACTTCCATTAACTTGGCAGGAACACCAGCCTGCGTGGTTGGACCTCTCTGAACTGAGAAATCCTGACGTGTGTTTAATCCTGGAGCGTCCTCAGAAATACTAACATATTATTGTGTTTTGGGTCCCGGAAACCTGACGCATGTAAAGCACAGTTACAGTATAACGTGTTTCACAGTCCGGTCCTCGTGGGACCCACAGGTGGTCTTCATTTTTTGCTCCCTCCCAGCTCCAAACCAGGAGCTAAAACATGGACTGTCTGTGAGTCACGCCCAGCTCGTCCGGTCCTCGTGTGTGCCACGCCCCCTCATTACCAACATGTACAGTACTACCCCGATTGTGATCATTGTGATTTCGGCTAGTCTTGTGCATATCAATATCAGTCCACGTCTTCCTCTGTTTCTCAGATCCGTCATTGATGTTTTGTTAACGTTCGTCCCGTTTCTGTCCAGTAAACCCCGTATTTTGGATTTGCTTCCCTGCTATCCGTTGGAGCACCGGACCTGACACTGTGGGTCCCTCTAGGACATTGCTGTACACTCATTTCTGATTTCAACTATCTCAAAAGATGCACAAATTTAAGGTCTGAAACTGAAAGTTGAGTAGCAAGACATCTGTGAGCTAAGTATTAGCAGCTTCTTTCATTAATTAAAGCATGTAATCTCTGTAAATATTTCTTAGTAGTTATTCATTGTGTCCCAGCAGCACCCAGATACATGTACTGTGTCTCGACACCCACCTTTCTGGTGTCCTTACTATAGCCAGTGCCCTGAATGCCCGGTGCATGTGTATGACATGCATGTAAATTCAGTGCACTCACTTCTGAGATCCTGAGGATTCTACTATAAGTTAGTCAACAGGCTGCAGTGTCTGTCATAAAACGACATTTTGATGCCTGAAAATGCCATACTTTTTCTAACCCTAACCCTATCCTCAGTTTGCTAAACCTAATTTGGGGACTTAGGGTGAAACAACAGGCTGTGGGAAATATGCTACTAAAGCATGCTAAACTGTGTTTTCCTATCCTACGGGGGAGCAGAACTGTCATAAAAACATATGTTAATGCCTGAAAATGCCATACGTTTTCTAACCCTAGCCCTAGTCTCAGTTTGCTAACCCTAACCCTAATTTGGGGCCTTTTGGGTGAATCACAGACAAAAAAGTATGCATAGAATCCGGTCAGCTCAGTATATCTTACAAATCTCAAGAATTTACTTATGGAGTGAACTTGACTCATCTGTAATCAAGAATCATTCTAATCATTTTTCATATACCAGATAACATACATATTTTTATTCTGCAATATTAAATACAAGAATAACACTATCATAAAAGGTTTTTTTAAAATTATAAAACAATATTTTCCAATATTAATTCCATTAAGTGGACATTCATGAAAGGACGTTATGCTGACTGACAGAACCTTTGTTGAAATGTAAAACATCGAAATAACGTTACAGTCAGTACAGTCAATAGTCTCTGCCAACTTTGAGAAGAACTTTAAATAACGGTGACTAAAGTTCTGGGATCGTTCCCTGTTGCCTGGGAAGGTTGGACCACAATAGACATTTCTCAGCAACTAGTCATCAAAAGTGTTTCCAGGGGTTAGGGAAGGGAAAACTAAAGCTAAAACAAGCTTCCTTCATCATTTATCATTTATAGTAAACTTTATACACAAAAAAAACTGGTCAATACAAATAAATGATACAAATGAGTGACTGACTAAATTTGGTTTGACTATTGCATCACCATGGTTAATGTTTATAAAAGCCTTCCTACAATAGTCATAGGCTGACCTGTTAATCGTATCATTAGATTAAATATAGCAAGGCCCTTAACCCCAAATAAAGAAAATGGATAATACAACACTTGAAGGATACTCAAAAAGAATACCTGGATATTCTGAAGATGCCGTACGGTAAAATAACTTATATCCTTTTGCAAGCAACCAGAACACTGTAAAAATAACAGCATAATTTGCTAAACTGATTCTATAACCATATACAAAATAGAAAAGAGAAGATTTAAGAAAACACGTTTTATGTTTGATAATTAGTGTAAAAGTTCAAATTTTCATTTAAGTTTATTTGTCCGTTATTTGACCAGTCACTCAAACTCGGGGCACGGATACAATTTAAACCTAATTCTGTGATTCATATGCAGCTAAAAACATTTAAATTTTAGTTTAATATTCAGTCAAAATATATAAAGCAAAATAAATAAATAAATAAAAATGAACAAGACTATTAAATTTAATGAATCGTCATAAAAAAAAAAACAACCCCATTTGCCAAAGTGAGTTTGAAAGGACCAAACAGGATCAGTGCTACTTATATAACAATAAAACAATGCAAAAGTCTAGTCATTTCCTGCTGTCTGTCTCACATCCTTTAACAGGAAAAGCAATTGATAACACAAAAGTCTACAAAAAAAACTATGCCAACAAGTCATTATATATGAAGCGACAATAGTGGTTTTATTATATAAAAGGGATACATATTTTTATTTTAGGATGTAGCCCATCTTTATGATACGTGGTGCAGACGTTGCATCACATCTCAACTGAAACTGAATCCGTTCCTAGAGGTGTAACTGTACTTATGCTATGTGCTAGAGAGATAAAACACACAGACCTGAAACCAAGACCCAAATAGCGCCCGAAATAGTAGCAAGTTACAAATTTACATGACCTGGGGCACGCCTAGAAATTCTGCCCTCCCGACAAAGTGTCACTTAAGGCCCAATTTTATGTATAACTTTACCTATTCAAGGACCCCTTCAAGTGCTGGTGCCCCTGAATCTCCCGGGGAATCCATACCTCTCCAAGAGTCCTGGATATGAGTAATGAATGAAAGTGATCCTGCTATATATAATAAACAGTACGTTAAGAAATGTCATGAAGTAATAGTCTAGTTACAGTGGCTTGCAAAAGTATTTGGCCCCCTTGAACTTTTCCACATTTTGTCACATTACAGCCACAAACATGAATCAATTTTATTGGAATTCCACGTGAA
>JAABNX020000030.1:18509893-18529639 GCA_015163995.2 Mormyrus lacerda
CATACCTTAAACTATAGTGTTACCATATGCACAAATAAATACACAAATAAAAATTTGCAATTTACAGTTAAAATCAATTAGCTAGGCCTCAGTTATTTTTAACCTTCCCGTTTTAGGTAGCACAGGAAACAATTACTAATTACTTCAGTAAGATCCTTGTGCTGAAACTGTAAAGCTGTAATTGAGTAAGATTGGAGATTTGACACAATTACACAGTATAAACACAAAGGCTGACGTAGAAGAACCTGACACATCACCTGAGAGGCGGAGCAAGTTCTGCAAGCTAAAGTCTGTTTGTCAAAGGTGCTATAAAACACTCCCTCGAGCTCAGGTGGAGCTTCAGACAAGGACGTTGGAGTGAGGAGCTTTTCCTTTAGTTTTTCCTTAAGGTTTGAAGGAATCTGCACTACAGTTGGTTTTTTTGAAATCAGAAAACCAAACTTGCATAAAATGTAAGTATGCCTATTAATAGGAAAACCTCTGTTTGTGATTTTCCATATTTTTTGATAAAACTGCCAAAAACCAGTACAAAATATTATACACCTTTGCAGGTCTTGATAAAAGGAAATACATTTAACGTGTTTAGAAAACAGTTTTGTCAAATGTTTATTTTGAAAGCTTTTAGTTTGAAAACTAGCAGAATTTGTATTTGTCTGTGATCTTTTCAAAGAGGTAATTTAACATTTAGTGCATTTATACGTACAAAATGAAGATTGTTGATCGTTAAATTGCACTTGAATTGTTAGTGTGACCCATTTTCTATTATTTTCACCAGATTTTATATGCAAAGATGCCACCCCCCGGTGTGTGTTTGAACATAATCAAGGAGCGGAACCAGGAGGATGGGATGGGCACTGTGACTGATCCTGTGAAATTTCGTGGCCAAGACTTCCACTGGCTACGGGACCAGTGTCTGCAGAACAGACAGAGGTTTATTGACGGTACATTTCCCCCAGACAATAGAATCATCGGCCCCAAAGTGCTGATACCCGATGATATGGCAAGAGTACAATGGAAAAGACCACATGTAAGTAAAATATTTCTTAGAAATTTGTGATATCATCTGTTTCAAGAGTAAGAACTGTAGCAACAGACCACACGGTACACTGGAAGTTCTTTAGCTATAATAATAAGGAGGACACAATAAAATACTGGTGATTTTGCTTTTAATTCCAAAGAAAAATAATGTGGACATCAGAGGTGGATGGTCCATAGATCTGGTGGACCTAGTGCCTCCTCTGATTTTGAGATATAATTATAAAACTTTGAATAACTCATTGCTAATAGGTTATTGTCATATAAAATCACATTATTTCTTTTATTTGGAAAAAAAACATTATTATAATATTGTAAAATTGATTATCTTCGCCTCATTGCTTTAGTTACCAGCCACTGCTGATTGACACCAAATGGAAATCATGAACTTATGAAATCAGTTTTATTTCAGACAACTAAATAAACACTGAGTCACAACATCATCTGTATGCTTAAACAAAGTCAGTGTAATATCTGAATTAATTTCCTGTTTATAAACTACAACCAATTTAGCATAATGTTCTAACGGGTGCATGTCTGGAAGTATTCTGAGTAACGCTACTGTATGCTAGCCAGTGCTCTAATAAAATGTATGATGTTAATCAAAGAGATCATGTGCTATGACTGTTTGTCTTAACTGTACAGCAATTTGTATTTTTATTTAGATTCTTACTAATAAAAAGCGTTGATTCTTTCAGAAAATGGTACAATCTCCAAATTTATTTGTGGATGGGGGTTCCAGATTTGACATCATTCAAGGATGTGTGGGTAATAAGATTTTGTTATTATCATTATTATTATTCAGTGAAATGAAAGCAATACAAATTAGTATTTCACCAGTAGTAATAATTAGAATTAATATAGACTACAGTTATACAGTATTGTTATATAAATAACAATACACAAATTCATTCCTTTTCCTGGTACTCTATCAGTACAGGGTCACACTGAGCATATATGTATCAATTAGGGGTTTGCATCTCCTCCCAGAAATCTGTTCCCTCCCAACCACCAGATATGTATCCACGTAGCAAAATAAGCTTAAAAATTTGACCCCACCCCCGATTTTTGCTGCACTCCCCATTATCATGTCTGGCTACAGGCATTGGCATAACGGACAACGCTTTGATTGAATGCTTACGTATTTACTGACAAACATCCTTTGGACCTCTGTTTGTCTGCAGGTAACTGCTGGTTTCTGGCGGCTGTCGGAGCGCTAACATTTCAACCGCAGATGCTGCAGCGGCTGGTGCCGAATGACCAAGGATTTCACAGAGATTATGCTGGGATATTTCACTTCAGGGTAACGGGGCATAAAGCCTTACTGTTTGCACATATTACTGAAAGATGATCTTGTTAAAAGAAATGTCCTTCATGTCTATTATTACTCACAAATTTTTATTCAGTTCTGGAGATTCGGAACGTGGGTGGATGTCGTGATCGACGATAAGCTGCCGACAATCGATGGAAATTTAATCTTCGTTCATCCAACAACTCAAAATGAGTTCTGGGCCGCCTTGCTGGAAAAGGCCTACGCCAAGTACGTCACCTTGGATTCCGCGCCACTCGAATGCCTGCTTCGCCTATATCACAGAAAGCAACCCTAAGTTTAAAAGAGTTGGCACTGGCTAAATACTGGCTAAAAATGCATGTATTTGTCTCAGAGTGTGTGGGTCATACTCAGACCTGAAAGCTGGGAACGTGTCGGAAGCCATGATGGACTTCACTGGAGGGGTCCATGTGATGTATAAGCTGAAGGAAGCACCCCCAAATCTTTGGGATCTCATGAACAGGGCTATTACATTTAAGCCCATAATGGGGTGTGGGACTGCTCCAGGGGTGAGTGTTCAAGTGCAGCGATTTTTTTTCTTATTTCTCTCTGTTATAAAGGATCACACCCAACCTCCCATGTTAATAATGCAAAGCTGAAATGCTCCCCTCCCATTTGGAAAAGCTACTCATTTTATTTTGATACATTGTATTAAAACCTGTCATTAATTTCAGCCAACTGAAGAAAATGTGGAATTACCCAATGGGTTAGTGCAGGGCCATGCGTATGCTATCACTGGAGTTGTGCAGGTATGTTGGTATTAAAAATGCAAGAAAAATGAATATTTTATAAATAGATATTAATGATTTACTGGTAACACTTTACTTGATGGGGCACACAGATACTCATTTACTACTGAAGTACAAATAAGAAACAAATCATGAACAAATTTAGTGGCTACTTGAGATTAAAGATGCATCATTAATGGTGAAGAAGCATGCGTTCAGTATTTCACTTGAGTTATTCATTACTTGCTTTACAAAATTAACATATAGTTTGTATAGTAACAAATATAGCAATTGCTTGAGATAATAGATGCGTTACTATTTATTAATGATGAATGACATCAGATCGGTACCTAAGACTTTGTGGTTAATCAATACACAAGTAATAGTATATTACTATATTATTTGTGCCCCGTCAAGTAAAGGGCCATTTATTAAATGTGCGTGTGTGTATGTGTGTTCGTATATTATACATTTTTTTAACAATACAGTTATTACTGTCACACCACGAATCTGTTCTAACGCGACTGATGTATTATCACCCATGTCGAACACAACGCGGAATCGCATTTGTATTTCCGCGGCTTTCGGTCGTACAGAAAAGCACTACGCTAAATACAAGGCGATATGACCTTAGCGAGAAACACTACCTGTACCTGCACGCAAGACCAGATATCGAAATGCATCCGATTTGTTCTCGGAAGCTCCGGGAGTCTCCCGCATGCTGACAGCTGCTCCGTGACGCCAGCTCTCCTTCTCAAAACATTCCAGATTTTCTCTTGGGCCGGTAGCATTGAACAACTTAAGTATGACACCCGACGTCTCATTTCTCCTTAGCTGAGGGATTTATGTAAGGGTGTTGCACACAATTCCTTAAAATGTTTCCTTAGTTAAGGAAAAACATTAAGGAATTTACGGCAGTTTAAGAGATTTTACAGTAGCAGAATTATACCGCTTCCGCGGAACCTGATAGCTTGATTCTCGCACGCGCCCGTCAGTGCCCGTCAGGAAGCCGCTATCAGCACGCGGGAGACTCGTCTGAGATGCCTGAAATCTGAAAGAGTCGAACTTTTTTGTACATCAACGCATTGCACACGTCAAAGTCTTAGATTCTAAAAATAATAAACATTAACGTTATATAATTCCCTTACATTTGCTTCTTGTACACTCTTTACCCATGTTGATTTTGTTTTGGAGTCGCATTCCCCTAATTCTATAATTCTATAACTAATCAAAACAAGGATTGACTGGGGCCGGCAGGGCAGAGTGACCGAATTGAGACAGAGGGAGCAGACAGGGAACGTAAGCGGCCTTCACTTATCTTTAGCTTTCCAGAAGGATAAGTACTAACCAGCTAACTACAGCAAATGTCAAACGTGTGGTTGACACGTAATACGTGACAAGACGGAAGGTACAGAGAGGGGGGGGGGAAGGCCCAAACGAGCTATAAAGGAATCAAGCTGATACATATACTTGAGCTTCTTACTGTACATGCTGAATGTATGTCAGACGGTCGCTCCCTGATTGCAATCTGCCAGAGAATAAACGTGGACCTGCAACTTCTCCACGTCTCAGCTGTGAATCTCTTCCGATCAACAGACCCGGTGGAGACAGCGTACTCCAACACTAACCCTGTGTTTCGCATTGGACATTGTGATTTTAGTGTACATGAGATTTTTCCAGGAAAGCATTAGACACACGCACACACAGTAGTAGCGCCTTAGTTGGTAGCATTATAGCCTCACATAATTACTGCCCCGGCTCGTTATGCGTGCACTTCCTCCTCATTGTTTGTGTATGTTTGCGTGTGCACTCTTCTTGTAGAAATGGGTGGATGTATTACATGTCTAACAAATGCAGGTCATGAGCCATGGAAGACCTGTGAATCTGGTTCGAATATGGAATCCATGGGGTAGAGGAGAATGGAATGGAGACTGGAGTGACAGGTGAGTATGTGTATATCTGTATACATAAATAAAAATATTAATATATAAACATAAAATAAAACTATGGCATATAATATTATGTAATTAGTATTATTATATATCAGTGGTATGTATTTGATTTTGACCTGGAGCACCATGCTGTCATAGGATTATTAATTTCACCCCCCATTTGACCAGTTTAACCATCAGCATCTGCACAGGTGGCTCACCAGATTATTTGGTTGTAGTGGTACAGTACCTCCCACTGTAAATACAAGGTTGCAGTCATCATTTTCTAATTATCTAATATTATTAATTAGTTTCTTTGAGTATGAATGATTCTCGTTTTTTTATTCATAATCGCAAAAAAATAATGCAAATAATAGATCCTTAATAGTTGTATCAAGAAGTGCATTCTGTATTTTGTATATCAGATCTTCATCGTGGAATACAGTCACTGTGGAAGACAGGATGAGATACTTGCAGATCTGTGAAAATGGTGAATTCTGGTAAGACTTTCTGAAAGAAGATCAAAAAATCAAATTGTGTAATATGCTTTGCACATAAATGAGTCAACAATCACTTTTTCCAATAAAAGTTATAATGTAAATTTTAAAAAGGAGAAACTCAACAATAAATTATGTTGTTACCTGTTACCTGAATAGATGAATGAGATGGTTGTACATTTTCCAGGATGTCAATGCAGGATTTTACAATGAACTTTGAAGAGGTGGATATCTGCTGCTGCACCCCAGAGTTTATTGACGATTCTCCCAGTCAGTGGAGTTCCTCCTATCACTCTGGCAAATGGGTTGCTGGGACGACAGCAGGTGGACGCATGAAATATAAAGGTACCTGATAAGAAGACATTGCTCTACTCAACTTACTTGACTTCTTCAAAAACCAAAGCAACCACAAAGACATTTACATTGAGATTATTCCAGGATCATGAACATTGCATGACAATTGATTTATACGATGTCATAATAATGGCAAGGATATGAAGGCTGCTTATGGCGAAAATCATAATCACAATTAATTTGGTTAATATTCAGATCAAGATTATTTAATATGATTACTTATTGACATTGGAAATATCCTGCATTTATTGAAAAAAATGGATTTCATTGAACAGAAAAATATAATTAAACTGAGAAACAAATAAAAGGGGCTGGAAAGGGGTGCGATGGATTCATAGCAAAACAATAAGAGAAAGCAGGAACATAATTGGGAATGAAATGTGACACAATAATCATTTTATCTAGATTATTTTGTTTTGAAAATCGTTGGAAGCCAAAATTATAATGCCAATTAAAATTCAGTTAATTGGGCAGCTCTAAAGGGACACCACATTTTGTGTAGTTGTTTCTGGGCATTTCCTAAAATATTATCTTTAAATGCTGTCCAGAGACATTCTGGATGAATCCGCAGTATCAAGTGAAAGTGACATCTGGAACCACGGGCAGTGATCATCATGGCTCCAGCAACATGGTGGTATCTCTCCTGCAGAAACCAGATAATGGATCTCGGTCCCTTTCACCCAATCATTTCATTGGGTTCACTTTGTTTGCGGTTAGTAATTTTCTTCCTTGCAATGTTTATTTTTACTCCTAGCGTCATGAATTACTGTATTACTAGACAAAAATGTGCATAACTTTTATACCAAATTCCAAGTAATTTGTGCTTCAGGTACTACATTGTAGTTCATCATAGCTTGTATTATTGCAATTTATTTTTGAAGGATGCAAAATAATAAAAAAAAAATTATGTGCTTTCATTATTGTGCTGATGCTCTAATTTTACACTGACACCATTGTAATATCTGTTTATGGTACAGGTACCACCAGAGGTAAGTAAGCTTTTTTGTCATGTTGGCAAAATGTTTCCATGTTTATACTGCAAGTACATGTACCACCCAACTTATGTTTGTATGCTATACATACTATACATTTTTATTTAATTGCCAGTTCCAGGATGCCAAAGGGAAATTTTCCGCATCATTCTTCAACAACAGCAGCCCAATAACAGCAGCCTTCACGAATGCTCGAGAAACTACCCACGTCTTCCATTTACCTCCCGGGGACTATGTTATCGTGCCTTCGACGTATGACCCAGGAGAAGCAGCTTCCTACCTCTTAATGATTTTCTCAAATTTGCAGACCTCTGTTGGGTGAGTTTCCTTCTGTGACTCATTTGCATTTAAACTGCATCCATTAAGAAACGGTAATAGTTTAGTTTAGTTCTGCACCATAATGAAGGTGTACAGTATATCATAATAACTACTGGGCTGCACTTTGTGATTAAGCAAATAATAAATATTTGCCACAGGCAAACTGTGTCAGCTGGACTTCATTGAAAGTATGACTGAACATGAAAGATTAAATTCTCCATGGACTTTGGATTTATTTGAGTTACAACACAGAAATTATTGCGCTTGTTTTATAATTGATATTGCATGATAGATAACACACATAGAGATATTATTGATTCCCAAAGATTGCTTTGACTCACATCAAGCTCACTTACTTGGATATTGATAAAAGATTGATAAACATCCTTTAGACAAAGAAAACCTCTGTTGCCACTTGTCAAAAACAGAACCAGTTTGTGGCTGTGAAAAATGCATTCATCAGGGTTTTTTGCAAATAAATGACAATTGCTGAGATGATATCCATAATGTTTCAAAATCTTTATTTTTTTTAGTGACAGCTCAGCTGAGAACCACATGACCGTCAACAAGGTACAGCTCGGCGCTCTGTCTGTTTATGGGAGTTCTGGCTACACAGTAGAAATGTGACAGTTTTATGCTACAATGCATCAGTCAATCCACTGTCAAACATGCTCCTGCTCAGCCTGGAGCATGAGGCTTACCTGCTTACTGCTTGTCATGTCCCGTGGCTTTGATGTGGCTAGACCAGTTTGGTGGTGACTACGCCAAATCCGAGATTACCGTCCAAGGGCAAACTGCCAGGTTGTCAGGCGCTAATGCACTTGGGCCAAAAGTTCTAGGGGCAAATGAACGTCTCCAATTTTATATGTAGGCTGGCTGATACTGTACACCTGAACAAATCTTTATAGAACAAAGGGACACCCAGTCAGCCAGGAGAGCTTCACTGCCTTGCTTTTTAACTTACAGTAATAGGCTGTTTTCTTTGGCTGCATTTTTTTTTTTTTGCACACTTGCACGTTTTTCCTGCTTCTTCCTCTTTCACTACTGCTAATCCAACATGCACTGGTTCTGTTTCTCACCGTTCATTCCTAGAGCAAAATGTACATTTTACAGGAATTTGAGATCTACTACATGAGTTGGACAGAAGGTGCAGATGAACAACAGAATTCAAAGCAGCAGATGGAGGTTTATTAAGAGAAATGCCACATTAATAAAAGCCAGCTGGTTTTCATTAACTGAGACATTTGTGGACACAGATCCTGGGTGATTGATTGACATGGAAATATGAAATCAGCGAATCCCAGTCATGTCCTCTCATTGTCCAACCCGCTGATTTATAGTACCTAGTGTTTCCTGACAGTTCTGCATAAATTCTACCTGCCATATAACTGAAACTTAAGATTTCAAATTTTTTTCAGGAAATCAGTTCCGGCTATGTCCCAACTGAGCACGAATCAGTTTTTGCTCAATACTCTGATAAGGTACTGTATTTAAGTCCATAAGCATGCGATTAGATTGTGTGAAAGGTATTCAAACATACAAACGTAGTTAATTATGGCTAATATATGAAAATAACGCTTTGCTTTTTGTTCTTTGATCAAACAAGCTCATGGAAGTTGATGCAGAACACCTACAGAAACTTCTGAATGAGAATGTGGTCAGAGGTACGATGTTAATCTATTATGGCAAACGGCAGGGCTACTAAAGTACTGCTCCAGAGAGCTAAGTACAGTAGGGTTTAGTTTCAGCCAGTTACTCAAACCATAGGTTTTATTCTCTGTGAAGCTCCTGTCTAGGTTCTGAATTATGTATAGAATGATAGAGGTAGCAGGACCACAAGTGAACAACCCTAAAATTATCATTGTTATACAGTATTTTCCACTAGAAAAGGGGCTCCGGAGTAAAAGTAAATTGGAAAAATATCAAGTGCAGCTTTTTGTATAGTAATATTTTTTTGTATAATAGTAATTGCGTTTCTGATCTGGGTGTAGCGGTACCCTGTGGGGTTCTGCTGTATTGTACTTTAAGAAACATACCATGTCAGCGAAGATACGTTAAAATAATCATGATACGATGCTTTATTTTTTCCAGACATGTCATCAGGTGGCTTTGACTTGGAAATGTGCAGAAGTATTGTAGCGATGATGGATGTATCCTTTATCTCTGTAGTATGAAAACATTCATAGCTATTTCTAATCCCTCTTTCTATTCATACTCCTGTCAGTAAATTGCTTTATAGCTAGTTACTTATTTATAACTGAATTATAATTATTATACAGATTATACAGATACCGTAGGAATTAACCCGTGCACTCATTAAATAATGTTTTTAATTGTGGGCCTGCAGAGTTTTTCGCTTTTTTTAGCTTTCAAAACACTATGTCAAGCTTGTTAGGAATATTTCTTTAACTGGTTCATCCACAGCTTTCAGTCACTGGAACACTGAAAAACTCAGAGTTCTCACGTTTGTGGAAACGTGTTCAGGCTTACAAGGTATGTAATCCTCCATAGAACCACATATCTCACACAAACACCAATCTTGCATTTTGCATGCACGGCTGCTGTTTATAAATATTTTTAATGCTTCACAGGACATTTTCATCAGGATGGATGTTTCTCACACTGGAAAGTTGTCCTTGCTAGAACTGCGGAGTGCAATTCAAGCCGCAGGTACCCGACACCTAATCGAACTGAGACTGTCGTTAGTGTTCAGGAAATCTGCTTATGTTTCTTGTTTTTTTTTTAAAGATATGGTACTTTATTTGCACTTATATGAGTGCAGGTTGGGGTCAAAGTGCAGAGACAGCCACAGGCCCTGGCCACAAGCCCAACGACTTCAGATAGTGTGACCTGAAACTGCCAGAACACCTCCCATAATTCCAATTACTTTCTAACTTGAAGGCCATCGTAGGCAGAGTTTGATGTTTGCATTTGGTGGGGGCAAAAAAAAAACCCTGCATCTTGTTTACCTTATGATTTAACACACGTATCTGATGCACACATAGCCTATTATTTTGTCTATCAATAGAGTACCAAAAAGCCTCCAATGCAAAGATGCAAATTGCCTGCACAGAGCACAATTAAAACCTCACAACATCCTCGATTTACTGGTAAACCATTACATTCAAACAACTAAGCAAAACAGACAGCCGCTAAATTCATGCAGTTTGTTAGCTAGCCAGGTGGAATCTAGCCAGTGCAGGAGGGGTCGTCTTTTTCCAGACTGGCATAGGTGTCCGAATTGTCAATCAATTGCATTTTTGATTCAGGTGATGGGCCCGTGAAAGCCATTTGTTTGTAGTTTGCTCGTGTCAACACCCTGTGGTCTCACACTAGCATTTCTGCCTCGCTTTGCCAGGCGTCACCGTGAGCGATAGCCTGCTGAACCTCGTGGCTTTGCGGCACGGCAGCTCTTCCAGAGAACTCACCATGGAGAGCTTCATCTTCCTCATGCTGCGTCTGGACAGCTTGAAGAGTGAGTTCCTCCTCAGAACTGCAGCACATGCATCATTCCCCATCATTTACTCTTATTGCTTCTATAATATTCATACTAGCCCCAGCCACAAACTATTATGGCCAAGATCAGCCTATTTTATCTTTGTTCTGGGGGAATTTTGATAAAAGATGACACAGTTCAAGTCTTATCCTGATAATTTTATTATTGACATTTCAAGAAGAAAATAAATAATAGGTTTTGTATTGAACTGTTCAAGCAGTCTGACTTCCTCAGCCCCATCTGGTCTCTGTCTAACATCCATCGTTTGAGAAACTTCCAGTAATTAGCAATATTTTGCAACCAAGCACTGCGGCTGCTCAATTCAAACCGACAAACAATCAAACTGACACGCGTGCCACATATTTGCACGTTTCTATATGCAATCGCAGGGTTGCCAACTTTAGTCAGTTGACTGGAGTGAGATTTTCAATTCGAGACAAGTCTGCACACACATGCACACGCAATTGCATGTATGTAACAGTTTCATCACTTTGTTATTAGTCTGTAGGGTTTGCAAACTACCCCAATGCTGTTGTTGCAGCTAATTTTAGGTTTGTAATGGAATAATACAGTTTTGCTGCAAGATTTCTTGCGTGAGAGTCTGAATGCCTGAGTGCCACAGACATTGCGTGAGAGTTGGCAACCGTGCAATCATGGTCTATTGTGTGTGTGTGTGTGTGTGTGGGGGGGGACTTGCTCGATAACATTTTGAAGCATTGTTGTAAAATCTTCAATACAAAAGTGTTTTGTTTCCGACTGGCCCAATTTTAGACTAGACAAACTGTTTTGTTTCTGACCGGCACAGCAGCTAAGCGACCCACCAGGTATTCTCCCGAGTCTACTAATACTAGTACTTGCATTTATGTGTGTAATTTTGGTGTATATGACATAATATGTGTAATCATCTTCTCACAGAAATATTGAAGAACCTGTCGGATGGGAAAGGCATGTACCTTAAAGAAAAAGAGGTAATGCTATTTTTGGGGCTTAGTTTGGGGGCAGTATTGGTTACTAAGATGGGTAGGTTAATGGAAATATCTGCTAAACTATAATCAGTTTTTTCTCTATTTTCAGTGGCTGTATCTCAGCATCTACTCCTGAGCGGTCTTTTACAAGGCAGACTGTGGAATTAAGGTCTAAGTGAAGAGCGCATTTCCAAAACTCATTCAGTCCACAGGATATATATTGGAGGAAATGTATTGAAAGTTCTGTTTTCTTCTTGAAGTTGCATTACATGAGGTCTGAGTGAGTTTTGGTTCTCAATATTGCAACATATGATGAGGAATTAGGTCATTGGTCATTGCAAAAACTACAAAAATGGACATTGAATTTTGGGAATTCACTCTTCAATTAAAAACATATGTTTTTATTATTGTTATATGGACTAATTCTTGTGGTAATGTATATATTTGTATTAATGTAATGTCATCTCAATAAATCAATTTAATGTTAATTCCACAAGACAGATGACATCATCCATCTCTAAACTGTCTGTCCTGGCCAGGTTTGCCAAGATATAATTACTTTTTTGTTTCTTCTCTAAACAAAATCTTGTTCATTTTGTGAAGCTGCTTTGAGACAATGACCATTGTTAAAAGTGCTATATAAATAAAATTGAATTGAATTGAATATAAATTGTTGTAAACTGATGACAGATGACATTATTTTTGAATTGACTGTCTTGGTCTGGGATGTTATGACAAAATTACTTTTTGACATCTTAATGTTTTTTCAGATTCTGTGTACTTTGATAGTCTGTTCAATGTTTGGATGATTTTTTTTAATAAACTTCATAACAATTAACAATTCTCCTGACTGTAGGCATTTCTGTCTGATACTCTGTGGTTGCAATTAGCAATTTAGCGTCTATGTTATGCTTTATGTCCCATAACAGTGAAGACAGTAATTGGTCTATAATCATCCCGGGAGAGTACAGTATACCCCAGGGCCCACGGTCTCACACTACCGACAACAGGAGAGACACCAAATCACGGATTGGGAGAGTATGGGGGGTCATGAGGTCGTGGGAAAGGGGCGCGTGGTGTTCCCGATATTTTTGTAAGCGAATGAAATTCCAAACCTTTGAATCCTGTCACTCCCTGTTTTGCTGTATGGCTGCGAGACATGGACGCTATCCAGTGATCTGAGACAAAGACTGGAATCCTTTAGTACTGCGTCTCTTCAGAGAATCCTTAGGTACTACTGGTTTGACCTTTTGTTGAACGAGCGGTCGCTCAGGGAGTCACGGATGAGTCACATCGCATCAGTTACGGCACTACGGACATGTGGCTCCATTCCCTGTGATCCAGCTCGCAGGATCCTCATCGCTGAGGACCCGAGCGGGGGGACCAGGCCAAGGGGACGCCCACGTAACATCAGGCTGCGGCGGATAGACGGCTATTTCCGGACCGTGGGACTAGACCATATTTTAGGCCGGAGGGTTGCCAACCAGGATCTCTGACGTGGACAACACATGCCGCTCAACCTAACCTGGCCTGTTGATTTAGTTGGAAAAGAGGCTTCTAAAGAAACACATTAATCCAGTGATCTAAACAAATGCATCACATTTATCCAATGATCGGCGAGTTTGGGCTTATTTTGTAAATTCCATACAACCATGATCGTGTATGCGAGACAGAAGATGATAAATGTGAACGTGTGTTGGAGGGGACAGCCTCATGCCTCATCCATCCCTAGCAGTGCCTACAGGATCCTGTTGCTGTGGTTTTCCTCCAGATCTACAGACTTTTTCAGAGGGACTGTTCAAGAGCACCGCTGTGATGTTTAAGTCTGACAGACGCCGTACGTCCGTACATGGGCTGAAGTGTTAAACCTGCAGATCTGTTATCTGTTAGTAGACAGTGTTTGAACTAGTTTGTCTTTAGGGGTTTTGATGAATTCCTTGCTTTATTAACCATGTAATGTGTTTGATTAATGATGAATGGAGGGATTGTGGGAAATAATGTAGTTTTAAGGTCATGGTACACTCAGGTTTTGTTTTTTGTTGTTGTTGTAAGAAATTTCTAGAAAAAACTTTAGGATGGTTCAGAAAATAAGAATACATTATCTTTGTGGAGGGTCCCAGACGCATTATTTATTTATATATTTATATATTATATATTTTTCATTTTCTTTTGATTCATATACTGTAGCTATTATACTTTGAAGTTAATCCCTACCGAACTCAATTGTCTCCAAAGTTGGTCGTTGCCAACTAAATCCAACAACTGCATCCTTTTAGGCTCCGATGGTACTTTATGATTTCATAAGACAGTTTTAATGAAATACACAGTCAATATGTTTTGCTCTTGCAGGGCAGTTCTGCCTAAAGCTGTCGAGTCAATCAGTGCAACCATAAGAATGAACCGAGAATTTCAACACCGAACAGCTACAGCGTTAGCAAGTTACAGAGTTTGAACCGTACAATCGAGCAAAAAAGTTACCAATGAGAGCTTTGGCATACAGATATGCACTGTTGGTTATAGGGGAGAATTCTTCTGCATACTTAAAGGAGATGAATAAAATGCATAGAAATGAAAGCAGTGCAAATACAAAGTGTCAAAACAGCGCAAACAATATTGCGTAACATTGTTTCTCTTGGGCTGAAAAAGCCGTACCCGAGGAGAGGAATGCCTGTCGTTCACGCCCAAAAGGGATTTAACTTAATCTGCAAAGAACAGGCATTAAGAACAACAATAAAGGCAATAATCGCCTTCTCGTGTCACCCGTGTCACAGCAGAGTGTGACTGGAAAGGGGAGAAATTCCAGATTCATAAATTTATCTCGAATGCCAGTTTCTATCCAGGGGTGCTTTAATGAATGCATGTTTGTACATGGGCTGAAGCGCAGTGCCTCCGCTAAACGGCGGCCGCGACGTATGGACCAATGTGCAACTTAATCTGGACCACGCAACTGATTCCTCCAAAATTTTTTAAATCTCAGCATCGCAACCCCCCCAAAGCCCGACTGATTACTTTTTGAAACAGAACAATAGTTAATGTAGCTTCGTAAGGAACTTGGCTACATCTGTGTATCACCCAAACACATTTGTAGATCTATGAAGGATACTGTCACTCAGAGGGGAAATAACTTAAATACAAGCTAAGCAACACTTTTAAGTGTTCTTTACTGATATATCTTGCTACTGATATCCTATGCTTACCAATGACAGCAGGACAATTAAAAAAAATGTTATCAGTACTCTATATATTTACACTAGTGGTCAAAACGGTGGAAATACATAGCATGTTTTTGGCATTACGATTTAAGACTTAATACAGAAATATTGACGGTAATGTTTATAAATAATCAAAATAATGTTTACAAATATCATACATTGCATGAGTAAATAAGAAACTAGAAGAGTTTCCACAATTTTGCCCACAAGTGTAGAACATAGTATCTTTGGTTATATTCACCCACTCAAATTGGTCAGAATAAAAGAAAACACTTGTAGTTTATGATCTTTCACCATGAGAAAACATTTACTAAATGTACCATGTGACACGTATTTAACTAGATCGTAAAATCTTTTTATGTTTTGGAAAACATCCCAGAAAATGTTATTGCTAGTAGAAGACACAAATGTCATGATGAAAGAGTATGTGTAATTAATGCCTGCGGCCTGCACAGACAGGTGTGGAGAGATATTAGCAGCTGCCTTTTTGTTTGATTGAACAAGGTGCTTTTGATAGTTTCGTGATGCTACGGAAGCAGTGCCAGTCAACCTATAGGGTGACATAGGCAGCTGCCTAGAACGCCATCTTCTGGCGTTTAGTGTAGTTTTCCCAGGGAACTGGCCGTAAAGTAAGATAATGTTTTTGACTTTTTTTTTTACTTTTTGAGCCCCCCCCCCCTTCTCCACCCCAGGCTACAGGCCTGAGTTTTCCTATAGCATTATATACTTATTACAGTATCGACATTTTTTTTGTTTCATCAAAATATCAGTGCCAGAAACTAAAAATTGGTACTTTAACTTAATAATCAACTGTAATAGGGCCGTATGGCAAGACATTTCTTATAGTCGATATGGAAACTAAACGGGTTGAATATTTTATTGTAAATATTTAGAGAAGTAAAGGAAAATGGGAAGATGGCAGGTGGCATGTGAGTCAGTTCCATTGGCGACATTTATTCCTAATAATTCCTAAAGACATAAATCATCTTAAACCAGGCAACAAGAAACGACAATCTGAAATCAGGTCTCTCCGCTCCAAGGACATTCTGTATGCCCCCTGCAAACAACTGCCTGTTTACAGTACTGCTAAAATGGTAAATGGACTGCATTTACAGTATATAGCGCTTTTCTACTCCTACAAGTACTCAAAGCGCTTTACAACATATGCCTCACATTCACCCATCCACACTCACATTCACACACCGGTGGCAGAGGCTGCCATGCAAGGCACCAACCTGCTCACCGGGAGCAATCAGGGGTTCTTGCTCCAGGACACTTTGATGGGGTCAGGAGGAATCAAGGCTCGAACCAGCAACCCTCAGGTTGCCAAATGATTGCACTACTACACTTTGGATCACTATTTAACTATTCTGTACATCTATATTGCATATATAATTCATTTTTATTTTATCAATAAAAATATCTATATTTATTTATAATATGTAGCACTGGTAGGTGAGCACAGAGTCTGTGAACAATAACAATACAGATATTCTATTCTATTCTCCAACTGGCAAAATATGTGAGAATGGTATTTGTACTTGTGATGCAACCAGTGTGTCCTTATGTGACTTTACAAGTTAATTCCGAGGACCTTTATCTGATAAAACCCCTGCCAAGTGTTTATACAGGCTGGAGCATGACGTTTTCAAAAACATCAAGATTCCAAAGCCTTTTTTTGCCTCTGCCATTTTCAGCTAACACTCAGGGTGTAAAGCATTTATTAGGGACAAATTCACAGCCCCTACTACTTGGTTGACATTGAAAATTAAGGGTAAATATTTCTTTAAAAGTATCTCTTTTCCTGCTGATGTGAGCTACTTTGCCTTCCTATTCTTCAGAAATATAGATACTAACATAATTATATTCCTGACAACCGGCGTTTTCATGTAATGCAGGGACGTTGCAGTGAGTTAAGCAAGCTTCCTAAGGTCTGTTTGTGAAAGCGGCTCTACATGCCCAAACGTCAAATGCGAGTGCGCCTCTCAGTCTGGGCATCTGGAGCTTCTGCAGAAGAAACAGTGATTAACTGTTGGTGTGTTTCTTCCAGACATTACTTCCATTGACACTGGTGGTATGGAAAATATGAAAGACACCTCAGGAGTCTTTGTATGCAAAGAGAAAGAGACCTTTCATACCCATAATAAAAGGCTCGCCAGACGGCTCTACCTGTTACAGCCAAACGGCCCTACCTGCTACAGAAACCCTGTAGTTCACGCAAGGTTGGACTATCAGCAATCTTTGATGACACTTCAAATAGAGCAATAAACTGAGTACATTTCTCTTATTTCCTGTATCCTATGCTGATCTGCAGGACCAGGCTCATATTTTATAGCTGAATTTGTCGTCCTCCTTCCTGACTTGCTTTGTAAATGATTCAGGCTGTTATAAGAGTATTGCAATATATACATTGATGCTAAGATGAGTACACTTGAATATATAGGGCTCCACAGAGTCAAATGTTGTCAAGCACAACTGCACAATCACACTTTATCATTATCATTTGTATACTTTGATGTCCAAATTCTCTCTCAATTGCATTAGTCTTTTTTGAATAATTTAAAACTTTGATTTGACGGGTTCCTCAAATATTACTTTTGTAGAAAAAAGTAATAAATCTACATATAATACAAAATAAATACAATGCATACATTTATTCATGTATGAACACTTTCTGCCCTCTACTGGGCATTTCTCAAAATTACATTCTGTTTGTAATTATTAAGAATATCCGCGAGAGGGCAGCCAAAGAGAAGTAACCGTGTCGATTGGGCCGATATTTTTCAGTTCTAACATTTAAAACGTACACATTGCTCGCATCACTCTGTATCTTAGTTGTGCTTTTAATTTTTAGTATATTTCGTTCTTGCATATTATCATAAGATGTGTACTGTGTCTTATTAGTTGCTTTATATCAGGGGTGGCGAATCTGAGGCATGGAGGGCAGGTGTGGGCGTGGGCTTTTGGAATGACTTCTCAATCAGCCAATAACAATGGGTCCCCTGGACTAGAGTTGTCAACTACTGCTTTATTATTGGCTGACTGAGAGGTCATTCCAAAAACCTGCACCGACACTGGGCCTCCATGGATTAGGGTCCCCATCCCAGCCCAATATATATCAGGAAGGAAGCAATGAGTCATTAAATAATTATTTAATCTATAGCTTTGTGGGGATTTTGAACAAACCTTAACAAATCCCAGTAAAAATCTATTGTATATATCATGTAATATAAAACTTTGCATAGTGGCACAATTCCAGTTTAATTTTATTTAATCTAAAGTTAACATGCTAAACTGCTTTTACCTGAAGAAAAAATGTCAGTTCATTTAAAAACTTTGAAATAAAAAAAACACACATACTGAAGATAGATACAGATCTGAAGAGAGTCTATAGCTGATGCCAGTGAAAAGTACAACAATCTACCTCAGAAAGTGATAATACCAAAAATATCTGTGTGCAATATTAGGCTATTATTCAACATTTGCATAAGCTAGAGGAACGGTATGAATAACTGTCATTCATCAAATCACCATGTCAGAGATGAAGACATACTGTAATTCAAGGTATGCCTTCAATTTGTTGATATCAAACCATTCACACCTACATGCAATTCGGCAACTAAAACTCGTCTTGTAGACCAGAAAACCTGAAGGAGACCATATGCTGTTAGGGAGAGCATGCAAACTCCATAAACACAGAGCCGACTCTCTTCTTCAGAAGTGAAAGGCGGCTGTGCTGACCATAGCAGCACCACAGACTTATTTACATTACATTTACATATTTAGCAGATGCTTTCATTCAAAGCAACATATAAGTAAAGGCAAATAGCACATTTCAAGCATTCATGCTGTCAAAGAGTGAACAAGGCGTAAGTGCGGCTAGGCTGAGCTTACAGTTATTTATCAGACGCTTTTATCGAAAGTCAACCGTTTTTTGGAGCGATTGGTGTTAAGGGCCTTTGCTCAACAGCCCAGTGGTGAACACAGGATTTGAACCAGTAACTTTCCAGTCCTAGGCACAGGGTCCTAACCTGCAGAGGCCCACACCAACTTTATTAAACATTATAACTAATATTTTTTTCAACACATACAGTTAATTACATAAGGTATCAAGGTTTCTGCTTTCCTTCATTAATAAAATAAAATTAAAAAAGGAGTCAGCCATGACCTAAGCAGGTGCAAATATTCTCAATGACAAAAAACAAGTTAAGCACCCAGAAGTAATGGCCTGATTTGGATGCAATTTGGTACACATAAAGACCAGCAAAGGACATGTAAATGATTTGTTTGCAAGAAGACACGGAGGATGCCTCGTAGACACATTAGACGGCTTTACCAGTACTTCAGGGGGTTTTATAGGGGTCGCATTGTGGACTTGCATGAGGCCGGGTGGTCGTATCGTGCGATTGCCCGGCATGTGGGGCATGCAGATGTCACAGTCGACTGATGTTGGAATCAATGGGCACGTTGAGGGCGCCCACACACGTCGTGAAGGTTCCGGTCGCCTAAGACAGACCACACCAAGGGAGGATCGTCGTATTACGTGCCTGCCATCCGGACACAAGTATTGGACCCTACATCACTCCAATCTCTCCCCAATAGAATATGTGTGGGATCAGCTCAGACTTCAACTCAGACCCAGTGCCAATCTGCAGGATCTCGAGGGCCAGTTACAGCAGTTGTGGGCCGACTTGCCACAGGAGAGGATACAGCTGCTGTACGATTCCCTTCCACACCATATTGTGGCATGTATCCAGGCCCCGGGGGGGCGCCACACCTTACTGACATGGGTCCAGCACTGTGCCCATACTGTCAACTCTGTTGTCCGTTTGATCTGACATTATAATCAGTGTGATACAGTCACATGACCTTTCACCACGTACAGATT
>JAABNX020000030.1:18529739-18540700 GCA_015163995.2 Mormyrus lacerda
GTCAACTCTGTTGTCCGTTTGATCTGACATTATAATCAGTGTGATACAGTCACATGACCTTTCACCACGTACAGATTACAATTCCATGATGGTATCAAGACATGTTTTTATTGTGATATTGTGAAATTTGATATATTGTTACATTCCTAATCAATTTAAAATGTCTATGACATAATCATTGATAGCCTCATCTTCTCCTTTCCTCTATTATATGGAGAGCCTCTGCACACCCTGCTGTCACAACAGAAAAGGAGGGACACTCCAAACGCAGCCTTCCAGGACTCAACGGGTTTATTTGTTTAATTATAATAGACACTACTAAAAACAAAAGAACTTCAGGGGTTCAAACAGGAGGATGGGCTAAGAAGAATCGGGTGAATCGACGCACGGGGAACCACAAAGCAATAACCACATTGATATCCACAGCAACTATAATGACCGAACTAAGGAACAGGACAAGGCCGGGCACCTATACACAGAGATAATAAGTCATCAATAAAGTGAGTGATTAATACATTAGGGCTAGTGGGAAAATATGAGATGGCCAGTGACATCAGCTGGCCAAATGGGAACATGACAGCGACAGATCCTGACACCTGCACGCAGCTGCTCTCTCAGACTGTGATCATATCAGCTGCATGCTGCCAGTGCAGCCTGCCTGGGCCACGAAGTCACTTCCTGTTTGCCTGAAACCCAGCTGCACTTTGTGCTTTTGACCTTCCCATGTTTGAGTCCTCTTGGTCTCAGGCTACCAGTTAAGGGCTGTAATTAGTTATGAGCGTCTCTGAACCCAAGTGGCATTCATGGTTACTAGTGTTTGCATAATGAGGGTTCCAGTGTCCCCTGTTCAAAAGGCTCCGAATTGCATCTTTTCCACATCATTTAGGGCTGCACAATCTCCCCAGTCTGGGAAATGAGGCATCCATCTTATCACAGCCAGAGGACCTTCTGTCACTGGCATTTTCTATAGTCAACCATCTGTTTTCCATAACTGTTCATCTACTGCAGGGTCAAGGTGAGCCTCACGCAAACACATTTTCTTGTAAACTTTTACATATCTTTTTATACACACTATGACAATTAGCAGTTCATGAGAGCTACGTTCAATCTATTTTTATGCGTGTGCTTTATTTTATTCATTCACCATCTTTATATCCTCACTTGCAAGTGACTCTCAATGAGTATATACTAAATGCATGAATGTAATAATAAGATGGAAATGTATCTGTTTCACCAGCAGCAGAAATTTGTTTGTGCACCTAAGCATCCATGTACTATAAACGTTTATCTCCAGGAAGCAGAGGCACAGGCATATCTTCAGTGAGCAGCCAGTCCATCGCAGAGCCGTGTTTTAGTATTAGCATTATTTTATTAATTATGCATAACAAGAGATGCAGTTGGGCCTATAATAGTATGTATGTATGAATCCTCTCCAGGGCCACTTACATAGTCCCAAGGTCCTACTGGTCTTACATTTGGACAATCGGTGATGTTTGTTTGTTGTTGTTTTCTTACTTATTAATCTAGTTGTTGTCCTTACAGTGGATATTACTCCTGCTATTCATCGGTATTCAGTGATATAACAACTCGATCTGTGCATATCGCTGATCCGGTGGGGTTGGGGACACTTTTTATACTTTTGTATTTTTTAATTTCATTTTCGTGTGTCCATATCTGAGGAATGTTTGCAAAAGCCTCGTCATAAGCATTTCAGTGTTTGGCTGCATTTGTTCATCGACATCACATGACAACTAAAGGACTTTGACTCGCCTTTATGTTACCTCAGTTCCTTCCTGTTGTCCTCCCCAGTCATCTAGCGCTTAAACAAATCCATCGATGGAAAAGGAATAACTGAAAGTTTATCTCAGGTATTTATCCCTCTGCTGCCAGAGATGATTCTGGGGCGGTGGGTGGCTCTTTCATTCAGAACCCGGTGCCCCTGCTTGGAATGTTGCCCGTTCAGTTGCTGTGGTTGGCAGGGTGATTTCAACATTGGACCTTCAACCCCAATAATTGCTCCAAGGACGATCTGCATTTGTTTCTCAACTGTTTGTCACTTAGGGTAAAAGAGGTGAGGGTGAATCTAAATAGAACTGTGTTGTGGGTATTTCACTTGCAGGAAGTATCTGTAAATAGAAAGGAATGTAATGTGTTGGACTAACACAGAAACTGAGAGATTGATCATAAAACTGGGCTAGCAGACGATACACAATATTTACATGTAACTCCTGACTGATTTGTTTGTTTGAGGTTGTTGTATCTAACAAGCTTTAAATATTACATGGGCAATAGACAGTGGATTAATGCTGCATTGTGCATGTACAGTAATGACAATATTCGTTTTGCTAAAAAAAAAAAGCTGTTAATTTAGGTATGATTAATGTTCATTTTTCACCTTCACATTTTCCCTTCCCCTTTTTGTTCAGGGCTCTTGCTGTACATACTGATACAGCTGTAAATATTATGGTGTATACAGCCATATTGCTAAATATTTGCTTCTTAGCAAGACAGACCTACTGTTTTTAAGGAGTTAAGAACCAAATAAAATGAAATATTTAAAAAAACCTGAGAAAAAGTTATTTTAACTCTGATATTCAACAAGGTTCACATTTACATCTTACAGATTTATGCAGTAAGCAGGCATGGGGCATCACATAATGTTATAGTGAAGTGAGTATGACAGAAATATGCTCCAGGTAAAAGCTGCCATTGCAATTTCAATGTTTTGTATTAATGTTGTGCCTGTGATCTTGTTTTTGCATCGGTCTCATCTAAATGACGTTTTCCCCCTCATACTGTGATATTTCTTAGGGCGGCAAGTACGCCTGATGGTTAAGATGGGCTGCTTGCTATTACACATCAGCTTCATTAAAAAACATAAATCAGGACTGCTAAAGACAACATTTAGTTATTTTTATCTTATTTTGATTAATCAGTAGTTGTTTGGTGTTTTACTGCCTAAACCTGCTTATTTCCTCGTTGCTTGCTTTGCTAACTCATTGTGCAACCGTGTCGGGTGATCCGCAGCTCGTGCGCTTTAGTAAATAAGCGACAGGATGATTGTGGTATACAAAAAAAAAAACGCCAATAGGCTATATTCACAACTCATATAGCTTACAGAATAGTTGAAACCTTTCCCCGTGTTACCGCTGAGCTTCTATAAAAGCAATCGCAGACAAACTGGCTGGAATATAAAAGACTGCTGTAAAAATTACAAATATGATATGATGAGATCTGTCACTTATCTGCTTAAAGCTTTTTAAATATTTTGATTGTATTGACAGTTCTAGGTTACCCCGGCTTCTCACCGGATTTGGTTTCCTCTCACATTACAGTAACCCGGGACAAATTAACCATTCGTTAACCCACATTTTGCCTGCTCCTGTTGGTTTGAATAGTCCACGTCAGCAGTCAATTAAGTCAACACCCCCTCCTTTCACCATTCACGGAAAAGCTCCTGCAAACTTTACTATTCTTTTCTTCCTGTTTCCTCCGTTCTGTCTACATATCACACTTTTGTAAGGTAAGTGTGTTAAGACGGATAGCATTTATTCACAGGTGAAGCTTGTCTGATTGTGCTTTCAGCTGGCGATCGCTTGTTACGAAGTTACAACCTTTTTGATTTTTTCCCCCTTTTCAGATGAGTTTGCTGTGAATGCCTGTTGCGTGTGACTTGAAAAAATCTGGCAACTTCCTGAGCTGAACGCCCTGTGTAGTTATGACGGCGACAGAAATACAAATATGAGAACATTCGATCGGTCAGATTTTAAAAATATGAGTGATCGGAAGGGTCATTGTACATTGAGTGAGTGAACTTCGTTAACTTGCCATCCAGGAAAATGAGATTTAAAATTCACAAGAGGAATGCGCTGATATTCGTACTGATTGCACTCATTGCTCTCTGTGTAGTGATAAGGGTACGTAAAAATGAGAATGTTAACCAAGAAATTAATAAGGTCGTCGTCTCGCCTGCAAGCGCGACGAGTAAGTTTAAATACGACACCGTTTTAAATATGAAGAAGTCCGTGTACGGAAGTAACTACAGGCAGTTCATTCATAATGCAGACAAATTCTCGGCAGATCCTCAGTTGGTCATAGTGGTTCAGGTCCATAAGCGACCCGCCTACCTCAAATTGCTGGTGGACTCTTTGGAAAAAGTTCTGGGTGTTCACAACATACTCTTAATTTTTAGCCAGGATTATTTTTCGGAGGAGATAGCCAATGAAATCGAAAGCATAGATTTCTGCCGAGTCTTGCAGATTTACTTTCCATATAGTACGCAGCTGTATCCTGCTGAATTTCCTGGACAGGACCCCAAAGACTGCCCGAGGGACATTTCAAAGGACAGCGCAATCAAAATGAATTGCAACAACGCAGACTGTCCTGATTCTTACGGACACTACAGGGAATCCGCTTTCACGCAAGCAAAGCATCACTGGTGGTGGAAGTTGCATTTCGTGTGGGAGCGAGTGAGAGTCCTGCAGGGCTATACCGGGTATGTGCTTTTCATCGAGGAGGATAACTACCTGCTGCCAGACTTTTATCACGTCTTCGAAAGAATGGTCGCACTTAGGAAGAAGGAGTGCCAAGACTGCGACATGCTCGCGCTCGGTAACCATGACGACGCCACGCAGTTTGAGGAGTTCGCCAACAAGTTTGAGACGTCCAGCTGGCTGTCCACCAAGCACAACATCGGCATGGCCATGCCTAGGGAGACGTACTACAAACTGATGGGCTGCAACGCGGAGTTCTGCACTTACGACGATTACAACTGGGACTGGACGCTACAGCATCTGTCGGGATCGTGCATCTCGAAGCCGCTTAAGGTGCTGGCGGCCAGGGCCTCTCGAGTTCTGCACACGGGTAACTGCGGACTGCACCACAACCAAGGCTGCCAACCGGAGGTGGCTCGTCGGGAAGTTAAGGGGCTCTTGGATTTATCACAAAAATTCCTGTTCCCTAATTCTTTGATCGTGGACAGCCAGCAGCCGGTGGAGCACAAGAGTCATATGATAAACGGCGGGTGGGGAGACATTCGAGATCACGCACTGTGTAAAAACTATGCCAGTATTCTGTGAATATTTTCTTTCTGGGAGCTGTTGGGTAACCGTGATATCAGGGTTAAATCAGGGGTCACCACCATAAGGTTCCAGCAGTCACAGGTAACTGGATTACCTCATGACCTTTACCCTTGAATTTTATCTCAGGATTGAAAAGTTTACTTGGGCCCAGTAAGGGTTCGGTCTACATTTTTAAAAGAATTATTATATAAATACAAAAATCAAGTTTTTGGAGTCGTTGCACTTTTGACAAATGTATTTAAACATTGATTTTAATATAGAAAATTGCCGAAGACAAGTCTTTTTTTTTGGTGCCATACCGAGTATTTATACTGTGTTTTATGATACTGTATTGCACAAGAAATGGCATCTGTTAACCAAATTTGATCTCATGTGGGTCCAACCTACTTAATCAACCAGTAACTTTTGTCGAGTGATGCAATAACGTAAAGCTCACTCGGTTTCAGTGTAGTATGTCGAATATTGCTGGTGTTCATAGGTTAATTGTCATTCATATAAAACTGCAACATTTTTGGTGGCAATGAGGTTCTTTATCTAATAAAATGCGACACATTGTAATACATTCTGTCCAGCACTTCAAAGAGATGACGGCACCGTGAGGAAGCTTTAAA
Source organism: Mormyrus lacerda (assembly GCA_015163995.2). NCBI lineage: Eukaryota > Metazoa > Chordata > Actinopteri > Osteoglossiformes > Mormyridae > Mormyrus > Mormyrus lacerda. Next base: position 18,535,432 of record JAABNX020000030.1, read on the forward strand.
TCTGTGCAACATCGAAGGTTGCAAAACTTATGAATTGTGTAACTGCATAGTGAATGTATATAAAGACAAGCTTTAAGGAGAGATTTCATTTTTTTGGAGCAAAGACCAGGCTTGCTTTCTGTATCTACCATTCAACCTTTTTTGTTTTTTTGACGTCTAATTTGTACAGCTAAGTTGTTATTTCATTGCAGATTAGATTTATGTGTCTTTGGATACCTTTAGACAATAGAATTTGTTTGTGTCTTTTAAAGATAAGCCAAAATATGCAAGATGACTGTTTATGTACAGCTGAGCAGTCCAGCTTTTTTTTAGCTCTATGTAAAGAAATAATGATCATTATTAAAAAGAATCCGATGTCTGAATTGATGTATAATTTGTAAGGGATGGAGAAAAACATATTTTTGTACAAAAATAGATTTAAAACCTTTGCAGGGACACTATGACATTACCATTGTGTTTATTGACTTTTTTTTTCTTTTTCTAATTCATTGTATATTTTGTACATTTGATGTGTGACAGTAATTTTTTTTTTAATCTCTCCTTCCTATCAATATTAACAGCTCTGCAATCCAGGAGCTCATTGAATAAAATATGTATTGCTTTCATATGGATATGCAGTCACACTAAATCAATAGGTTTAATGTATCATTCATATAATGTTTGACATTAACAATGAAACTAACCAGTGAGCCAAATGTTTTATATTCAATTGCCAGTGAATTTTTTTTGTTCATATGTGCAAAATCTTTTTATTGTGGCATCTGTGGGGGGAAAAAAACTGAGCTTTTGTGCTTAATCACTTTTGTTGGGAACATTATTATGATGTAAGACTTCAAACTCTGTTTTGCCATGTTTAACCTTAGTGAAAACCCGACTGGATTCCTTAACATTTTTGATTAACTGGCTAGATGTGACACCCCACAGAAGCATGTTAATGAATGGCCTAGATAGTTATGGTTAAGCATTTGAGTCAGTTCCGGTCTTTCCATGGTACTTCAGCAAGGAGAGTCTTTTAAGTTCTCTGTAGGATGTTATTGTTGTAGTTTTGTAGAAGTAAAATGTGAATATTAAAAATGACAAATGATTTTTTTTTTATTGCAAATTGCAGAACTCCAACTAAAATTGGGAGGATGTATGACATGCAAATAGCAATTGTTTGTTACGATTTGACATTACCAGACTCAGAGTTCTATGTTAATTAGTTTATGATTAAGATTGAAACAAGTCAACTTTACAGATGTATAGATAACAGACTACTGAAGGCATTAAATAAATCTAATACTTTATCCTTTAATTTAATATTTTCAACAGGTAGGATACGCACAATATTGGTGTGAAGAGCATATCCAGACCATAAATATAGCATGGCAAATCCTGAATGAATGCACAACCAGAATTGGGGCATTAGTAAACACAGACATCAATGAGCGTCCCATATTTATCAGGCATACCAGTCTGGGTTCAGATATGAGCCCAATTTTTTATCTGTTATAATGTATGTAATTATTTAAATTAAGGCCCGTCTATGTAGACTACTGTTCTTATTCTGCTTTCAGGACATCGTATGGTTTCATGCTCCCACATGTTGCAGAAAAAGACTATTTAAGGTAAATGTAGCGTTTCTACGTTTCATTTCTCCATGGCTACACATGCTCATGCTGTATATATCGCTACGATATTGACAGTCACACTGACGTTTCACTTTCATTTCTGCTATTGTCTGTTTTTGTGGTGGAAAAAGATTGTTTGTTTAGGTGTGTATGTAATTTCTTGTGCAGGTTATAGAAAAAGGAAACAATATTTGGGAATCGTGCATCAAATGATGTTGTACAATTATATGTGCTTCGATAATTTTTAGTTTTAGAGAAACATGAACTTCTGAGAGATCTGCAGTAAGTTTGGCAGATTGATAAAGGAAGTTCTTGACTTTTTTTTTTAACTAATACTTAAACTTGTTTATCTGCTGCGTTCGTCAAGGGAGATTATACTGAAGATATACTGCACTTTGGACAAGTGTACTGGTGTTAGCTATTTTCTTTAGCTTTTTGCTTGAATTTTGTGTTTCAAGACTCACAGAAAAGTTGAATACTAAAACTCAGTGCTCCAAATATGCTGAGAAAAAAGTTCTCAGAAATGTTATTCCTACATGTTTATAATTTAAACCAATCTTATTATGGAAGTTATCAATGTTAGGATGTTGAGATATTGAAAATACCATGTTTATATAATCTATACCTCAATAAAATCCCCTGGATGTTTACTTTTAAGAAAGTTATTGATATACACATTATAATGTTATGCTCCATTTTCTCATTAAAAAAATCATTCTTTATGTTTGTGTAATTATTTTGGCATGCATTCTGCATTGTACGGATGTCTGTAGCTGAAAAAAAAAGATTTTCCTAGCTCCTGATCGACACCTTTTGCCTGTGACCTCTAGGAGCCACTGTGGCGCATCCTTGCTGCTGATGAAGCAGCTTATGTAAGCAGTACGACTTCAAATACTTTGTATCAATTATATTTTACACACTTACGTTAAAGGCATATATGGTTTACATTTGTCGTGATCTGATAATTACAGTTAATGCTTTTTATTTAAATTCATTTTATTTACAAAATACCCATTGATTGAAACAAAATAGCTATACAGCTCAGTAAAGCTCTATTAGCTAAAACCCATGTTAAAAATGTTTTTCCTATAAATTATGTTATCTATTATATATCTGACTCAAACTTAGAAATGGGGCCTGCAGGTCGAAACAAAATATTCAGGCATCATTCAGAAAACTTGGATTCACCCAACTTTTCATTAGCAGTCAAGCAATACTGAATACTGAAAAGGTTTAGCGTTACCAAATAATTGGATAGATGTAGCATTGTTTAATGCTAATTCTTTGGTAGCAACTTGGGTAATACATTAAACCAGGTGTCACAATTATCATCTCGGTAAAGGTGCATAGTAGATTGCTATCATGCATGTGTTACAAATCACTGAAGTTGTATCTACGTATTATATAAATTTGTAATGCAGTTCTTGTGTGTTTACCTTTCATTAACACTTCAGTCAATTATATATGCCGCCAAAGGCGTAACATTATTCTCAAGGGTAGCCAACCGAATGAGATTCTACCTAGAGGACATGCATGTAACAAAAAGAATACGTATGAGCGGTAATTTTTTGCCTTCTGTTAATTTGAGATATATTAGCAATAATTGGACTGTTACAAGAAGAATGGCGGTCGTTTGGGGTTGTTATGTGAAACAATAGTGAAGTGAAGAGGAGAGAAGCGCTAATTGAGGACAAAGCAGTCAAAGATAATGGAATTCCATTCACATTCTTGCTGAATCTGGCCATTCCGTCAGATGTTTTCATGCACACAACCTTAAGCAAAGCTCCATGCTGTGGTCTTATAATCTCGAGAAGCTGTCACCTCTTCCAGGGCAGCGTTTCTCATCCCAGTCCGTAGGGACCCCCAGTCGGTCCACATTGTTGCTGCCTCCCAGCTCTGAGTCTAGAGTTTTGTTTGCGCAAAGCAATACCCATGACTCACTGTCACATAGCTTGGTTTGAGTCTGTCTAACCTGAAGTTTTTTTTTCTATGTCTGGGAAATATTGAGAAATATATGTTTCAAAATATATATATGTGTGTGTGTGTGTGTGTGTGTATTATTACCCCCAGTTTATTGCATGCACCTGATGTAATTGATTTGTCAGACAAGAAACACTGATATTTCATTCAGCAGAAAGTAGGGCAACTGCTTTAAGAAACAGATTTCGTTTGAAGTTTCACCACGTTAAATTAGCCTGAGAAATCTTGTTTCATTCAAAACCAGTAAAATGTTACATTATGTAACTGCGAGGCAATAGAAAGAGCAGATTAGCAAATTACCAATTTAAGATAATCCGTCTGAAGAAATGGTATTACATTCTGATTTTACATCAAATCAGAACAACACTGTAAATGCAGTCTTACAATCATTTCACTTATTATAACTTTCCTTCTTTGCATTGGTAGGTTAGCAAATACATTTTGTAGTTTTATGATATGGCCGTATTGCATTTAAATCAGTTGACTACACACGGCAATCTTTATTATCGAGAAGATAATTATTGGATGACGATAAAGATAAGCATCTTCTGAAGCATGAAGCATCAAGACAAGATGTTGTATTTCCAGTTTTCAAATATTTTTTCCTTGGTCTGCTTAGGTGGAAGCGAAACCACTTTCCAGATATACTTGAGACACTCAGCACCTTCCATTCGAAGTGCCATTTCCTGTATTATTAATGCTATTTCCTGTATTAATTAACGCTGTTTCATCCCGTCAGTGCTGCAAATGAGCCATTGTGCAGATCAGTCTTGTAAGGTTCGCCGTCTAAAACTTCAGTGACTGGAGGCCTTCTGGGTATGCCTTTATCTGGTATGCAAACCAGGAGGTGGACATGGAGAAATTAGCATGTGAAGCTAATTTGCTTGGACTCAAGGACCAGGTTACCAGCCGGACTGAAAAATCACCTGTAGGCCCGATTTGTGGATTTTGCACATTTGGCTGTATTTGTGCCCATTCTCTGCTTCTTTTGTCCCTCTAAATGGTCGATAGTGTGTGTCTGTCTGAGGATCAAAACCTGCCCCTGGTCCTATGTGTGTGTGTTTGTTTTTGTGTTGACCTTGCAAATGTTGTGTGGGTTTCTTCTGGGTACCGGGGCCTGTCCTGCCCCAGTCCACAGTCCATTATGTAAATGGTTCATACTGTCTATGTGTGTGTGACAGGCCCCTATCCAGAAATAAATTTTGCAACCCTACCATGGGCAGGTAGTTTTCACTATTTCACTATTTGGCTATGTACCTGGTGTATGTGTGTGTGTGTGTGTGCGCGCGTGTCCTGTGATAGACTGGTTGTCATGACCTACTCGTCCGATCCTCCTGTGTGCCACGCCCCCTTCTTACCTCGTGTGGAATCCCGGTGTTCTGTGTATTTAGTGCTTCCGTGTCTGTCTTACCTCTGTCCGGTCATTGATATCTCTATGTGTTTCAGCTCCATGTTTTCCGAAATAAAACTCCGTTTACCCGACTCGTCGTTTTCTGCTCCTGCTTCCCCGGTCCGAATGTGATACTGGTAACCTATCCATGTCACGTGCCTTCCTCCTGCTTCCCCAGTCCGAATGTGATACTGGTAACCTATCCATGTCATGTGCCTTCCTCCTGCTTCCCCAGTCCGAATGTGATACTGGTAACCTATCCATGTCATGTGCCTTCCTCCTGCTTCCC
>JAABNX020000030.1:18540800-18558608 GCA_015163995.2 Mormyrus lacerda
TGCCTTCCTCCTGCTTCCCCGGTCCGAATGTGATACTGGTAACCTATCCATGTCATGTGCCTTCCTCCTGCTTCCCCGGTCCGAATGTGATACTGGTAACCTATCCATGTCACGTGCCTTCCTCCTGCTCCATGGGAGGCACCAGACTTTGCATTACTCTGCACTGGATAATCCATATGAAGGATGGACCTATTTTGTAAGCAGTAATAATCATAATAATGTAATTTAAAGCCTAATTTGTATGCATTTTATTGGTTAATTTTTGATTTAATTATTTTGCTTACATTATTTGTGCCATAGCGTGTGCAAATAAAAAACAAATCAAGTTGCTTTTTAACTAACAAGAAATCAGTGTCAGTGCTGATTTAGTTTGACACATGAAAGTTCCTGTTTCTGGTTCTGTTTACGCCAGCGTGTAATGTCACCTGTTGTCAAGTTCACGTGATGATAACCTCTTTCATTTACCTCGGGACATATGCATGAAGTGTCACTACGGGGATGTTTATTCAGAAACTGCAACGTCTTCTTCAAAGGAAACTCAGTGGCAGTAAAACCTAGTCAGATTTATTTAAACCCTCAAAACATCACATATGCAGGTATCAAGGGAACAGAAAAATAATTGAAATTTACTTAAATGTCGACTTGAAATATGCTAGCAAGGTTATTTCAAAATTTAGCCCAAGAATGCCCCAAGAAATACAAATGTATGGTACTGGAATAGAAGAAAGCACGGTACCCATGACTATATATAATTTTGATTAGCATTTTTGCTAAACTTAAAATCCCATTTACACACTGAAGATTTTTTTCTTTACTGTGCATTGCTCTTTTTTTCTCAGTTGTCAGGTTTTGAATTATTATTCTATATGTATAGTGCTAATATATTTGTATCATTAGCACATGATATTTCCTTAACATGTTACTTTTTGATGTTGAGCATTGTATTAGGTTACTTAATGGGAAAAATGGACACTCTTTAGAAGTTTATACTGCTTGACAGTGTTACTTCCAGACATTCATGCCTGTGATACATTTTATTGCATCTTGTTTTCCTGCGTATTGTTGTCTGTCACATTATTTTCTGTGTCACAGAAACAAGAATCTCACACGGTGATCTCTGCAGAGTTTGTTTCCCAAAAAGGTCATCACTATCCTGAAATCAGAGTCAAAGGTCAGGCAAAGGTAGATGACTAGCAAATAAGGTATTGAGGACAATACAAAATGAAAACAAGGAATCCACCTAAAGGGTCATTAACTGAAGAATCAGGAATCAAATCAAATCAAATGGTCAGATTGTAGCTCAAGAGAGAGACCAGATGGGTGAAATTGTGAGACTTTAACAGGTTAAAGTATATAATGGATGATTGATTATATGGGTATGTAACCAGAAACCCAAATAGTTCATGTAGTATTCTGTTGAGGTTGATCATGAGTGTCTGAGAGTAAAATTCTGTCCCTTGTCATGTTTCCCATGAGGTTATTTTCAGAGACGTTTTGTTCGAATGTCAGTGTCTGTGGCTAAAGTGCTGCAAAGGTGAAAATAAGTTCTTCTGGTAGCCTGGCGTGAGTAACCGGCATCTGCTAGCTGGAGTTCATGCTGTCTGTTGGGTTCATTGTGCTGTAAAATGTTCCGAATGACAAGTAACTGCAATCGACCTTTTCTCCACATTTCCAATCTATTGACCGGTTTATATTATTGACGGTTTGTTGGCAAAAAAAGTTGCCACCAAGATAACACACCATTATATTTTATTCCATGTAATCAAAAATCATCTATCGGTGGGCTCATTGAAGATTTAGTCAGGCATACATATTGAAACAAAATCATCCTGTAAAACCTGATTGTTCATCTAAGTGTGAAGGCAAGATGTAACACATTTCAGGCTGTCTGGATCATAATTTCAAGTTTTTATTTATACTATGTTCTTGTAGTTTGTAAAATTGTTGCTTGATTGTTTTTTTAAAATAAGACTGGAGTCTATTTCGGGAAGAACAAGGAGGGTTGCTAGTAGACACAGCCACACACACTAAAGCCCAACTCGGAGATACTGATTCACCGAACCTCATGCTTTTAGATGGCAAAGGGGACTATAGTGCCCAGGGGGATCCTGCATGGGCACCAGGAAGGACATGCAGCCTCTGAACAGAGAACACGGACAGGTAGGGAACCCACAACACTAGTCATGTGAGGCCACAGTGCCACCGACCATAGGCATAGGGCACCTGGAGCCTAATCTGGCCGCATAAGACACTAGGTATGTAACGATTCACCAAATCCACGGTTTGATTCAAGACCTTGATTCTTGGTTTGGTTTACATCTCGTTTTTTTTTTTTTTGTGGGGGGGATAAGAAAATTTGTAGGAAAAATTGTAGGGATTTATTAATCACCAACAATCTGAACACTAAAGGGGGTTATTATCCTTCTTCAGCAGATGAAACTAGCCGAGCTTTTACCGCAGGTGTGATCACTCGACTATAACTGGACCAAAATAATCACACAACACACTCAATTGAAAGACAATAAAATATATGTAATGTGTATAATTTACAAAATATATGACTTGCACTAGCTTTAAATAAAATAATTATTTTGTATTTTACATTTAATAGTGTTAATTGTGAAATGAAAAATTTGTTTTGTAATGCCAGTGACTGAGGATGAAACGGTTAGTAAAATTCCTGACGTGATTATCGAGCTTTGGAAAACTCACGTTAATACCGTCCAACATCAACCAAAGTTAACGGCAGCCTCTCAGACGCAAGTGCGTAAGCAGACCATGCAGTGAGTTTGTTTTGTGTCATTGAAAACATAGAGGAAGGTAGTGACAGTGCTCTGGAGATTTTTATTGTTAATGCACATTTGATACAGTTTTCATATGTTTACATTAGGTGTTGGCACAATGCTACTAATTTTATTTGTGGTTTTCCATATAAAACTTGAACGTGAAAAATGTGAAATTATTTCAGTTTGTGTGTCAGTACATTGAACAGTTTCAGCGCATTTTACCAATACTGTTATAATATTAATATCCGTGATAATTTTGGTCATGTAATCATGATATACAACTTTCATAACATGAGAATGAGAGCTCGACAGGCTGCATCTGCATGGGATATCATGGTTCCGTCTTCTGGAACCGTGATACGAGATGTTTGTGAATGTTTGTATTGCAGGTTTCGGTTTCAGAACCGTTACACCCGACTAAGGCATAAAAATGGAGTGTACTGTGGAGGTGACGTGAGTCCATTGCAAAGCACACACAAGCTGAGAACATCCAAATTCTGTACACGCTAAGCATAGCCCAGACTCAAACTCCCTACCCTGGAGGGATAAGATGATAGCGCTGCCCACAGAGCCAGTATGCCACCTTCAGAAGCATTTCATTTTGATTTAAAAACAATTATTTAAACAACAAGTGCTGAATAATGGCTATTTACTAAAACAAAAATAAGAGCTTGAGGGGTGATATTTTTAATTCCCTCAGAGGTCTTAATTTTTCATACAGTTATGACAGATATTTAATTGTTTTTACTCTTTTTTAGCTAGCTTGGTGCCATTTTCTCAGTTGTCCCTATGGCAATTACCGGTATGAATTATGCAGATGCCTTTTTTCTGACCAGAGTGAGATATTTGCAGTAGCCCCGTTGTGATAAATAATATATCGTATTTGGTAGCTTTCTCATAGTGTCTGTGGATTGACTGAAGCAGGAAGAATGTAGGTATTGAATTTGGTTCTCAGGCTTGACAGAATTAAAAAAATAAATAAATAAATCAGTTTAGACAAACGCTTCTTTGCCTCTGTTGCACAACCAGAACAACCTTTTTCATTATCTCATCTTAAAATGCATCCCCTCTCAGAAATGTACAGTGTGACACCTCAAGAAGTTATATAAAGTTGAGTAAATATGATCCTTTTTTGTTACTCATCATGTGAGTTAAATGCCTTAATAATAAAAACTCCTACAGTAAAGCCCACTCTGTTACCTATCACTGTAAGGAATGTCACTTAAAATTAGTGTCAGCATCAATGCGTAGTAGTGGGCAAGTGAGTTTCTTACCAGCCCCAAGTACTTTCCCTCCAAATAATAATTACTGCTTAGCCTGACAGCTCCCAGGGATTAGGAATATATCGTTGCTGGAAAGAGTAGATGTGTCCAGCCTTGGTAGCTGCCATACCAATTTCACAGACCGTATTAGGGGGGAAAACAACCGCGTCAACTGTAAGAGCACACAACAGAACATTTTTAATTGTTTTGGTTGAATATCGTCAATATTTTTTTAAGTATTTTTATACCTAAATAGCACATTAGCTTAGTGGGTAGCACTGTAGGCTGACACGTCCAGGTTTTGTGGATTTGATTCTTGTCCCCGGCTTTGGGTGTGTGGAGATGGGTGCTCATGTAGGTTTCCTCTGGCTATGTCAGTTTCCATAGCAGTAATGGAAGATGGATGTATGTACCCAATACAGACAATTAAAGAAGTTCATTTATTGCTCATGCAGTTTGAAAATTCAGTGGACATCACTGTGTTCTGATGTATCCCTAGCTAGCAGTTTGTAAAATGACAACTTGCCGACATGACAGGCTAACTTTCTTTTTGTGTGGAATAACTTCTGACATATGAATAGAAATCTAATAAAAATAGTCTTTGTCAGGAAATTGCTTCCTTGTCTAAGCTCTCTGAGATTACGAGACAGAAACATAATTTCTCACAAATGTAATGTAATCGTTTTGTACTGGAAGTATCGAAGAACGAAGTTCTGTAATATTAAAAGGCTTCTCTAAAATGGCATAGAAATAAATACATGGCATGGATGAAATGAATCTGTAGAAGGTGAAAAAAACTTAATTTGAGTGACAAAGCCATCACGGGCAGTATTTCAGTTTTTGACATACTGTAGCAGTTATATAAAGATACATGCTTTATTACATACTGCACAACACTGACAATATTTTACATGGCAGTAATATTTTTTTTCATGCAGTGGCTACTGTATATATTTGCCATTACTGGACTGTAAAAGTTGTGCTCATGGTAGTAGAAGAATAGTATAAATGAGACATCAGTACTGTTTTCCTTTAAATGCTTGCTTTTTTTTTTTCATCGTATCACCAAGAGTGTAGCCTAATGACCTCTTCTGGATGACGAGTCCTGCTGCAGCACTCCAGTAAGACCACCAGCTCACCGCCTGAAACAGAGGCGTGCTCCTGGGGCGGGGGGGGAGGGGCTTCTCTACTTTCAGTGCACTGCTTCCTCCACAATGCCTGTCCTCCTGCTTCCTGCTACCGGCTCAGTGTCACTGTATCTTCCAGTTTTGTTGACAAATGACTGGCCCACACTGTCCACCACGGCACACAGATCCATTCCCAATATTTTCTAACATTTTGGTGGTGGGGGACGCCAAGAGATTTTTATAATGAGAAGTTGCTCAGGATGTCATTTGTAATGTTTTACAAACGACCCTCCATAAAGATGAATGAGAAAATACCTGCGTCATGGTGTCACCGGGACAAAGATCGTGAGACTCATGAATATATCACAGAATAAGATCATGTAGTTCATTGTTACCAAACAATATTCAATAGCATATTATCCATCCAGGATCACAGGGACCCTGTAGGCTATTCCAAGATGAACAGAGCATTAGGCAAACTCAGTATGGGCAATTTTCAGAGGCCAGTTTGCCTGACTGCATGTCTTAGACTGTGGGAAGAGTCTGGAGTACCCAGTGCAAACACACACCAATAAGAAAACATTGAAAACGTTACACAATCACAGAGCTTGGGGCAGGATCTGAAGCTCAGTCCTGTTGGTGTGAGGCTACCCAGTGTATCCACCATACCAGAGCCTTCAGAAAACATAATTCATAATTCTTAAGAAAATGTAATTTGTATATAGTGGAAAGTATGCTTTCTTTTGTAGGCTAGCACAGTGCTGTCTTTATGCTAATCGTTCGTAGCAGTTTCACTGTCACAGAAGGCAAACATATGTAGGCTTGAGGCAATGAAGGAAACTGTTCAGGATGAGCCTCGTGAAGGTCAAATAACTAACTCCCTCCTAGCTGGGCTTTATTTTTTCGTACTTGGTTGCTGAGCTGTGATTGCAGGTTAACGTCTCGAACACCCACTAGACTTGGCCCTGCATTAAATGCTCCGGGTGCTTAAGGGATTAAAAAGCGTGTCGCTTAAACAGAACATGCGAAACCCAGAATCCCATCCAGACCTTGTTATTTCAAACAAACCAACGACTGAGATCTCCTGAGCCGCAACGTTTGATCAAGCCCGATTGCTGAGCTCTCATATGGGGCTCTAAAAAAAGCTTTAAATTAATGGCAACATGGTAATGCACTGCTCATTTTTATATGAAAACTAATTTTGCTTTAAATTGGCTAGTTTCTATCTTGATGCAGTAAGCCCTGGGGTACTGAGAGCTCAGAACCACGATCCGTGGCCAGAGAACATGCACATCGCAGTCTCAAGTATCCATGTGTTCATGTGCCTATGCAGCCAAGTGGTCTCCATCTTCTCTTGGTGTCCCATCCTTAAATTTATAACCCGTTCGGCTCCCGATCTGTGGTGAATTTGCCCTCGTTCCGGCGAACTTGTCAGGCCTCCGGCTGTCCCTGCAGACTGCCCGATGTGCGGGAAGCCCCCATCCCAGCAGATGCCTATGTAAATGACGGCTCGTTAGAGAGCCCATTTAAGAGATGTCCACCATAGCTATCCTCTCTCCTCCGCGATCCGGGGCGACAAGTGGCTCAGTGTTCCCTGCCAGATGTGACGTTGGTTGCACGCCCGGTCTCACCCTCACCAGTATGCTCCACAAAGCATAACAAAAGGAACCTGTATCGGCATTTTCTTTTTTGTAATTTGTTGTCCCTTCGCATAATTTCAGAATCAATCCTCCTGGCAGCAGTAATTCGAGGGAATCAACTCAAAAGCTGTCCCAAGCAACCTTGGCTACTTAATTCTGCGTGATAGCCCCGAGTTGAAATTTATTCGTAGCTACAAGAGGTTGTGTACCCGCTACAGGCACGGGCAAATTTTCATTATGCAAAATCCTTATCTGCATGACTTCTACGACTTCGGTACAATTTAACAATTTTGCAGAGCCTCCACATGTGATCTTTGTAGCTAATGCTACCGGTAAACTGTCTGGGTGCCTTTTACTTATCATATTATATACATTACACATAGTGTGCAAAATGAAATACATCATCATATAGTCACGGAAAGAAACACTGTGCTGGTGGACTTCAGTACAACATTAATATAGATAAATTGTCGTACAAGCAATTTGTGCTGCTTATGTATTATTTAATCTTTAATCTCGTTAATGATGGTGATACAAGCTATTTCATAAAAAATAATTGCATTAGAGAAGTACTTTTTCTTTGTTATATAAATGAGCTTTTTGCATATTTTTGATGCTCTGGGACGTTTATTTTTAATAATATTATTTTAATATTATTTATGTATGAAATATTTATGGAATTTGCATGATATATTATGGAGGCTGTTGGCCCCCCATAACCCTGAGAGGGATTAGCTGTTGAATATCGTTTGGTAACAATGATATTCTATGATCTTACTCTATGGTATTAGTTTCATAACCGTTGCCCTGCGTGGTGACACCACGACCCACATATTTTCTCACTTGTTTTCCATGGAGGGTCATTTGCAAAACATTACAAATCAGTTTGAGCAAAAAATCACCTCATTATAAAAACCAACGGTAGCCAGTTATTACAGAATCACCCTAATTGTGTAACTCTATGTCTCAGTGTCATGAAATTGTGTCCCATCCAGAGTCAACAAGTATTTGTTATTACATTGCCTTGATAATAAAATAAATAAATAGTATATGATGGTCAGCTTATGATATAGTGTTCCGATACTATCAATATGACCATTAAAATATCATAAACCTTCGTCATAAAAAAGAAACTGTTACGGTCAAATGGACATTCCAATGTGATGTCGCCAGTGGGGGAAAAGGAAGCCAACGGAAGAGCCAGCAGGTGGAGGAGAAAGATGCTGTACAGATTGAACTGAGCGACTCGGCGCTGGCATCGGCACTGCGCAGTGCAGCTGGTAACAGCATCGCGGAGCGTACTCCGCTCTGAAGCCCCGAGGAGGGAAGACTTCACCAGGGAGAGTCTCTCTTCTGCCTACGGGGAATAAAACAAACAAAATATATAAAGGTGGAAGAAAGAGCCCCTCCCGTCACAAAGTGGTGGTGGAGAGCGGGACTCATCTGCCTTCGATCGCTCTCCGTCAGCGAGCAGAGCAGCATGCTTCAGATCTTTCGCCACTGCCTGCCTTCCGCGGCGTTCAAGACAGGATCATTTGTAGGCTGAACCTGGCTTTTTCTGGGTTTTTTTCCCCAGGATGAATGAGTGACAAATCCCCCTTCCGAGTTCACCAGTAAGGGCTTGCATGGGAGATGAACGTGGCCGGGAATCAGCCAGCTGAAGTCATTGAGCGACCAGTCAGCCTCCCGGTGCCAACTTGGGCAAGTAGAAGCCTTATTTCACTTTTGCTACAGCTGCGAAGGAGGGAGAGACTGAAAGGAGAATTTTGAGGGGGGGGGGTTTGTAAAAGGTGAAGTGGAATTTATTAAAATTAAAAAAAAATAGATTTTGAAAGTGCAGCTGAGGTTTACCCAGAAAAGTTGATAATGGTATAATTGATGTATAATTTAGGATATATAGGGGATTTACAGTTGTAATAGCAGTAATACCACTATACTAATATTTCTATTATACCCTGACTACTACTACTAGTACTACTAATAATAATAATAATTATTATTATTAAATCTTTTTTATTTATACTTTAAAATGAAACATGTCTGCATATTCCTGGTATTAATCTTGGCCTTTGTATGACATTCATATTCATATAATATATGCATATATTTCAGTGTTTCTTTATAGCTCAATAGTTGGCACCAGGTAACCTGCCATTATAGCATGTGTATGTTTCCATAGGGTGTCGATTTAGCCTTCACACATGGATTATATGTTGCATATTATTAATGTATGTAAGGCACACATAGCAGCATAGGTTAGGGCTCCAGGTTTTATGTAGCGAGAGAATTATTGAATAGAAATATAGTTAATAGTCGAATCTCCTTGTGACCTTGCAGAAGGCACTGGGATCTTAGACATGCTCTTAATGCAAATCTCTCCAAATAGGGATTGAAACTTTCCATCTTGGGTTGATTCTCTGGGCGAAATCGGCATCGATTTTCAGTGTCCAGTGAAAAGTTGAACGTAATGAATGCGCAGCACCTATGGAAAAGCTGTCCCCATCTAAGATTTGGGTGTGCTCTTAATTCCCTCTTCTATAAAGAACACCTCCAACTTTGCAGTTGCGGTTCATTCTGTGCAAGGTGCTTTGTTCCGAAAGAGCTGCTCCTTTGCAGTGCTCGTCTCGCTCGCGCTACAGCCGTAGTATACATCACTGATTTCACCAAGCTGTATGATACATCATTAATACGACTGCACATGCAGTTAAACCACACGTCTCTCACAATTCCAACATACACAGCCTCAAAAATCTGAAATAATGCTTATCTCATGAGCATCTTTTTTCAACTTATAATCAAAATCTTTGTCTTTAAATTGGTATGGCGTTGCCTTTCTTTGAGTAAATATCTGATAGTCTTAACTCCTCTCGCTGTTATACTTGACAGGGTTACGCATTCTTATAAAAAGGAAGAATGCAATGAACAGCTGCGTGATTTGGGGCTGCACTCTATCATGGGATTTTAGTCTTTTGTGAAAATACCAAGATACAGATTTGAATATTTTTCCAAGTAAAATTAGTAAAGTTATCCAAATGACAGGGTATACAGTAAATACCTAAGCTGGTCCTCGTAGATAGCACAGGTGGAGCAGGGAGATGGAAAGAGATGCAAAGCAGAGGAAGTAACGCAGTGCTTAGTAATTTACTGTCTTCAGTACTGTCAGTAAACAAAACATAATCAGGAAAACTATACTCAGTCACAGGAAAAATGAAACCTTTTCTTCTTACATTGTTTCCTGGATATATTGTCACTGCATAGAACAAAATACAAATCAGTCCATAAGATATAAGACTGTACACTAAAATGTAAGATGTTCAGTCCATTTTAATCATCCTTTTAATTACCTCCGAGCACACAGATGCGTGGATGTCTAGTTTGTTTTCTCCGTAACACATTCACATCAGCGAAGACCTGTGACGTACCAGAAGACGCAAAATCCGTAGCTTTTGGAATATATTTTGGAATAAGATATTAGGGTATAGGAAGAGTTTATGGTATTTCATTTCAGGTATTTGTACTTTGATGACTATATTTGAAAAACAGACATTTTAATTTACTGAAGCTGCTCTGTAGGTATATTGGATTTTAGTAAGATTTTTGCAAACCAGAATCCATTTTTCAGAGTTTCTCTTCACAATTTGGTTAATATGCAATTTAATGGCCTGTTAATGACAGCTAGCTTCATATATAATAAGGAACTAGCAGCATATGAACTATATAATGATAAAGATTAGAGATTAATCACACATATAGGACATATTAAATCCCTCTTTGCTTTCTAGTGTAGTGACCTGAAAGATGTGTGGGCATTAACCTGGGTGATTAATAGTGTCGCCCAACTAACATGTATAAAAAATGAGTTTATTTGGTAAGTCTGCAGTAGTTTCAGTTGAAATCGTCTAACTAGGCAGCTTGAAAGGACGGACAGAAGAGAATTCCGAAATATAGTCTGGATAGATTGGCACTGTAAGGTATATAAAATGTGCTTTGCTTTTTGGGCTGTTTTGTTCCAGGGAGCCCCGCTCCCCACCAGCGGTGCTCCTCAACTCTAGAGGGCCGTTATTAGCCTCTCGAGCGAGGCCGGATGCCTTTAACGCCTGTCGTGACGCTAAGCCCCTGTCAGTTTTGCCGCTGTCTAGCTGCATCCCTTTCACATCAATCACTTGCTCCTTCAGCTCCTGTGCGCTATATGTTAAATCATTCATGTAAATTACCTTTTACCTCGTCGGCTTTCCAGAGCCGTGTGGATGAATGAGCGGCATGCATATAGTACAGTAAGAAATGCAGCTTAACGAAGATGATTAAGGCGCATATTTCGGGGGCAATGGATGCTAAATATCTGTGGATACTATTGTGTGTTGCATGCAAAAATTATAAAAGTCCTGTAGTAAAATGATTTATGCAACAAATTACCCTTTTCTCATCCTATGAGAATCCAGGATTCACGCATTTTTCCAGGGATAGGAAGTGGGTATAAAACACACCCCCACCACTAACATGACTGTGCAAGTTTTCTTCTGTTCTTATCCCCTAAAGGGATTTTATCCCTTATAATTATCGCCTTTGACGAATTCAGTGAGGACACCCAAGGTTTCATCATCAAAGCACTCTGTTATTTTTTTTTTCCTGTAGAATTTTCTGTAACAACTGTAATGAAATCATCTTGATCTAATTTTTAGTCAATTTAGGCTGGGTGTTTGACTGATTAAATGTCGGATTTTATTATTTGTTTAACTGCTGGATTCCTTCACATTATTGTAGAGGAAACGGTTGCTCTTTTCTAAGCATTCATTTGGGGAGGTTCCGCTGGTTTTATAGGATTTGCCAGTTTGAGGGCCCTTATAGTAGAAAGGTTAATTCATTAAAATTTTCTCAAGCACAGCAGTTTTGTTAGGGCAAGTGACTCCACTAGGTGATGGTGAATATACAGCACATCATGGGCATTTCGGTATTTCGTAGTAATGCGATATTATCTAGGAAACTCAAAAAGATAACAATGCTGCATTCATCTACAGCTACAGCTTACAAATGTCGCGCTGTATTTAGCCGCTAAACTCTGCCATTTAGAATGAACGAACTTTGGCATCCAGAAGACCATTTTCACATCCTACATGCTCTAAGTTAGACGAACTATCATTTTGCGTGAACGATCACTCACACTCATTTCCAGAAATTGGAATAAAATGAAAATGGAAATCACACTTAGCTTTGATGAATACAGCAACAAAATAGATTCATAATTGAGTAAAGGCGTGCCTGACCTTTGCATTTTCTTGACAGGGATTGTCTTTGTCTGAATTTTATTTCTTCTCTAATCGTTTATGCTAAATGTCTCGCTCCCATCTGTTTTTGCCGTCTGACAGTGTTTTTCCTGCAATTTACAGCTGAATTGTCTTTCTTCTGTTAAAAATGGCAAATCAGTCATTGACTGCTCTGGATATTTTCGAGATATTTTGGATCTACTAGACTATTGTAATCCACAGTGTTGCTTAAGCTTGCTCAGATTCAACTGATGTGAACTGGACCTTCACGTGAATCGAGCGCTCAAAAAACATGCAACTATTGAATGTCATTGCCTTCCAAGGTTAATAATTTTCAGGACCTGGAGATATTCAGAGAGATCGGATCTGTCATTATGAAGCTTCATTGACTCTTATTCAGCCACATCAATACTACTTACGCACTGTAATTTGTTCCTTTTTGTACACTTCAACTCATCTGGTTGAGTCTATCAAATACAATAACGTGTCAAATCTGTCTTTGACTGTGAACTGTGACTCCAGACATCATTTGAAGGGGCAGCACAACCTCATCAAGCATACGTGAGGTTTCAGTCTTAAAAGACTGTAGAGATAAGACAGTGCCTCTTGGGTCAATCGATTCATTACATCAGGCTTGAATGAAGAGCAAGTACTTAAATCCCTGCCTAAGCTTTCTGGAAATCCTGGGTTCTTTGCAGTACCTGCAAGTGATGTAGACACTAATGATTACTGTGAGAGCAAAACGTTCATCTATCCATAACTGCTTGTCCTATGCAGGTTCGCAGGGATCCAGAGCCTATACCTAAAGCTCCTGGCCCAGAACAACCCAGGAGAGGGCACTCACAACATCCAGCATGCCCAATTCACCTTAACACTGTGGGGGGATCAGCAAACCACAGACAAAACACTGCGGTGACACTGGGAGGACACGCAAACTCCACACACATAGAGCCAGGCCAGCGGCTAAAAATCTGGACTCCAGACATGTGGGGGAGCAGTGTAAATTAAGTCAATACCACTCTACCCCATGAGCAAAGCAACTAAAATATTCCATAGGCCGGGCAGCTCACCTCAGATATCTGAATGTATTATTAAATCAGGAACATTGTTTTGATCATTCTCTCCATATTTTACGTAATAAACCATCTTTTATACTGCTTATTTGACATGGGGGTGGGGGGGGCACCATGACTGGGACGCCAGTGTATTGTAGGGTGCAGACAAACTCTCAGATGAAACCAGCACAGACAGAAGGTGGTCATGCGAGTGCCGCATGCAGGGCATAAGGCACAGGGATCGAATTCGAAACACCGGAATGTAAAAGAGGCTCCATTCTGAACCACCCGGTTCCAAATGTATGTGCTTCTGTATTTACCAAACAGATTTCACTGGAGCTGGGTGACCATTTTGGCTTATGGCCATTGACGGTAATGACGCTAAAATGCTAAAGTTGGCCACTGATGGTGTTATGCTTCCTGTTGCCCTCCATACTGGGTTAGCGTTACGCTCTAATAGCTCTCAGTTCGGCTTCAGCATTCCCTCCTGTTACCGCTGTTGGCACAGTACCCAGTTGCTCCCTGTTCAAACTTTTTCATTCACCTAGTAAATAAACATATAAATAAGAAGCCCAGCTAAATGGAGTCTCCCTATTCGAACTGAGGTACCAAGAGGGCTCGGACTAAATACAGGCGCTTATCACAGTTTTTTTCCTGCAGTGTTACGGGTCATTTTTTATTCATAGGTATTTTATTTATGCGAGGAGTACTGGACGTGCAATAAAGCATAACACAGACTTTGAAATGCCGATGTTTGGCTAGAGCACTTTGGAACAAAGTGACTAATTAAATTTTTCAAACTAAACAATATTTTATGAATTTTTATATATGTGTATATTTTTACTTTGTGGGGACATTTTTTTTTTGCTCCCCATAAGGGGAAACTCAATTTTATAAAAATCTATGACTACAATCACAAAAAACAAAAGAAAAATCTTTTGGTTATTTATGGTCAGGGCTGGGTAGGGGTTACAGTTGTTATTGATGGAATTAGGGATTTTCCCATAGAAATGAATGGAGAGTCCCCACAAAGATATAATTATAAACCTGTGTGTGTATGTGTGTGTGTGTGTGCCCCATTAGAGACTGGCATTCATTCTCTATGCTCTCTGGGAGAGGCCCCAGGCTAACCTCAATGCTGGAGAAGAAGTTATGGAAGATGGATGGATAAAACATGGATATTTTGAATTAAAGTTTAAATGAGGGGTTAGTGTGCCTCAGTGGGGTGCACTGCTTCCTCACACCTCCTGGACAGGGAGCTGGAATCCAGCCCCAAGTCTGAACCTGTGGATTTTGCACATTCCTTCCATGCTCTGCAGCTTGTCTTCCTGCACTCAAAAAACATGCAGCGATGTTAACTGGTGTCTCTGAATTGCCTGGGCGCAGGCCCTGAGATGGACGGGCATCTAGGGTGTGGTCCCGTGTCTCCTGGGATAGGCACCAGGACCTCCCGTGACAGGGACCAGGATAAGTGGTTGGAAGATGGATACCTATTTATTGTGAAGCTGCATGAGTAAATGCATGCAGATGAGGCACATTTACATGCACTTACAAAGCACAATTCACGGGGGAAAAAAAAACTAAACAAAGTATAGGGCTGGCAGTAGCCAATGTGAAGATTATTGACAATGTGCAGCTCTGACGTTCCGCACTGGACCTGCTGACATGATCTGGGCCCATCGCTCAGTGTTTATTACTGGAAGGCAGGATTCACTCTTCTTCTCTGAGGTATACTCTTAAATTCAGACATGAAGCTTCAGCATCATGGACTTGAGAGTATTCGTGCTGTGTGTAAATGTTACTCTGAGCTTGGGGGCAACAGCTTCTATAACCTCTGGCTAAAGAAAAAAAAATCTCCAGAAAGAATCCCTTTAGCAACACCGTCCAAACTCCTGATGTGCTTAGTATTTCATTTCAGATTCAATTAAACATGAACTTGCAAGGGAAGAGCCATAATTTTGGTTCTCAGACGGCAAACCACCACCAGATATGGATGCGCTGTTTGTGCAACAATACAGACAAAATCGATACCGCTAAAGGTTTAATATGTATAACGCACTTTCTGTAGCTAGACAGAAGTGCCCAAATTACATTTAACTACCAAAATGAGCAGTAGCAGTATTAACACTTAATTTATTTGAGACCTGAAAACTGAAATGAACAGATTTCAAGGACATAATCAATTTCACCATTGTTAATATTAAACTATTATGGAATAAATGTATAGAAATTTAAAAATTCCGTTTTTAACTCTTATTTTGCAATCAGAAAATAAATTAATACATGCTACTTTGCCCATTGGGTATGATGGCTATGAATTGTATATGAATATGAAAAATATGCAGGTTTTATCCGAGCTAACGTATCATCTTCGTTTTGTGCCTGAGGCTGTAAAGGAAAGCATCATTTTGTCTTTGAAACTACCCGTTGATAGATTCATTGCCGGTGATAAAACAACGTTTGCCCACATACTTCCCGCGCTTGAAAAATCCGCCCAAAGGATTATTATTACTTCATTTTATCTAGTGTATATGTTTTAAACTTGTCCGGCTCCCTGGTTTGAAAGTGCTCGCAGGCTGCCCTGTTTCGGTTACAAACTTAATTACACCCGACAGAGTGGGACTGTCAGAGGACTTAGAGCCGTGGCCATCGATCAGCCTTAATGTAAAAACGAGCTAGTCTTCCTAGGCTGTCCTTTATCCGCTCACAACCCCTCCTCCCCCAACCAAGCCATTTAACATCGCTTCGTGTGGACCCGAGTTTATAATGCAATCCAGACCCGGTAAATGATTCCTCAATTATTCCAAAAATCAGACAGATGATATTGTATTAATCCTGTCCTGATGTGTTTACTTTTCCAATAAAGCTACTCAGCTCTGCTTCATTACCCCTCACCTCCAGCCACTCTTTCATTTACATTCAGATGCGAGGCAGGTAGGAATTTTAATGTCAGGTCCTGCATTTTAATCTGGACTAATCCACTGCAGTTTGCTTTTTCGGGAGCATCGTAAGTTATCTTTCGTGGATGCAGAGTTCTCCCGCTGCTGTCGATATCTGCAATCGTGATTATTCAGTATTCATTATCACTCTGATCACTCTAATTCATTGAATTAATTAATAGTATCGAATTAATGTCAATGCTAAATTGATGCTGTTTCAGATGTCTGCAGATGATTGACTCAACTGGCAATTATATATGTATAATTAAAGTTTGTCTCATGACCAGTTATGTATGTATGAGGTGTTGACCATACATTTATTTTCAACAGAAGCTTATCTCAGTCTTGGCGATTCTGAGAAAGGCAGACAAAGATTTCTGGGAAATGGATGGGCATAGATTCCTTACCATGCTCACTCATAACAGCCATAAAGACCTTCCTGAACTGAACGCAATTCAGTGATTATTGTGTACCACATTAAGGCAGGAAAGATGCTAAAATTAAGTTTGAGTTTACTGGCATTGGACTGCAGCTGACCTGAAAATCCCAGGATATCACACTCTATCCAGGAAGCAAGACTAAGTTGTGAATTTGAATTAAAATTAAAGCAATGACCCGAACGTAAACTTTGAACCTCTGATGTCATTTCTCTTATCCGTAACTATTTAAGTATTAATTAGTGTTAAATGAAAAAAAAAAGAATCTTATTCAGGATCAGTATATCTCCTCCAGTGTTAAATGCCTGATAAAATCATTATTGGACATCTACTTGGACATACAAGAGATGTAAAAACTGACAGGCAATTCTTGTAATGTTCGAATGCTACATCCAGTGTGTGTGTGTGTGTGTGTGTGTGTGCAAAGTTTGCGTGCTCTGTCTATGTTGCGCGGGTTCTTCTGTAGTTCAAAAGCATGCGGTTAGGCTATCTGCTCTAAATGGCTTATAATGTATGTGTAGCGTATGTATGTGTGTGTATGTGTGAGTGCATGTGTGTATGTGTGTGTGTGTGTGCGCGTGTGTGTGTGTGTATATATATGTGTGCATGTGTGTATATGCTCTACAATGGACTGGCATCTCATCCAGGCTTTAACCCAGTCTTGGGCCCTGGGGGCCACTAGAGATTTTGGGCCCCATTAAATTATTTCATTTTGAGCCCCCCCCACCTCAGATCAATCTAATTATGTTCCAATTTTTTGGGGCCACCGTCACTTAGGGGCAGAAGCAATTGTCCAAACTTACCCACCCTTTACGGCTCCCCTGCTTGTGCCCTGTGCTTCATGGGATGGGTGGACATTTTCCTGTGGTGATTGAATTGAAATTCAGTTTGATTCACTACTGACATTTCATATGTTCTAAAACCAAAAAAAGAGAGGAAAAGAAAGTTGCTACAAACCTTCATGGTTTCCCAAAGTTACCAATGCATGAATGACCTTCCACCCCATCTCAGTCTCCCTCGTTATTATATTCAAATGAGACATGAAGGTCTCGCATCATACGCTGGATGGGATCCTTCCAGAATGTTCCAGCCAGACAAGCATACGACAAACACACCCTGCATTACTACATATTTCCCTGTTTCTTTCTGAATATTGTATTTTTTCTGTCACTCAGTTTTCAGGGGAGTGGAATTTCTGGGCCCCTTGACAAAATGTCAGCTTGCCCCCCCCCCCCCCCAATCAAAATTTAGCGAATTACAGGTGCCACATAGTGTTATTACAGTTTGGATTTTTATTTTTT
>JAABNX020000030.1:18558708-18583503 GCA_015163995.2 Mormyrus lacerda
GATTTTTATTTTTTAATTTATTTTTAATGTTTATATAATTTTCATTTGAAATCCAGTTTAGTGTTAGTTTTCAGTGTGATTATATTAATTTTGTTTTTTTGTTACATATTTTACTTTTAGTTTAGGTTTTAGCAATATACTAATTACTAAAGTTGAAGTAATTTAGTTGTAGAATATTATATGTGTCTGATCTTTAGAGAATCCTACATGAATACACTGTGAACATTAAGTTCTAATGTCTTCAAAATGGGCAAGACATGTTCCAGGTATTAATCACGCGAATTAAAGGTAAATGAATTTTGGGGCCCTTATAAAGTGCTGGTTACCCTTATTCTGTGTTTGTATCCCCCCCCCCTACTCCCCTGCCTGTATGATTAATAATGATTAAGTTTGGAAGGGTAATTACCTCCAATTCATTATAGGTGGATAACAACTGAGAGATTGTTATGTGTGATGTGCTTCTTGTCCATATTTCCGTGCTGTTCTATTTGTGCATTAATAAATCAAGGATCATTTAAACTGTTTTATTCTTTTTTTTGTTCTTTGGGCTTATTTTACAGACATGATGAGCATCAAGATTAGTCACTGGCAGGTTTTGGTGTTCTTAATGTTAAATGTGTTTTTTCAATTGCTCAGTTAAAATACATGTATTGACTTTCACAACCGGACTCCAAAAATGAAGCAGAACAGATTGGGCCCTCGATCCAAAATGACAGGCTTTCTGCCTGCTGCTCCCTGAGACAAACGGGCAGCACACTGTGGGACTTGGGACAGATGACTGGCTGGGACGGCTTTAGGCTGAGGTGCCACAGAAGGGCTGGAAAACTGAAAACAAGAAAAATAACCCAGGAAACAGGAAGTGGGGCTGAAACACATAAACAGGATAACTACAACAAACTTAAAAACAAGGTGCCTGTTCCCCACCTCACCAGGGGCCTGTATCACAAAGCCAGTTTTCTTTCTTAGTCGGATAACCTCAGATTTAAGGTACCACAATGTAAATGGACTATATATTTGTTCACTTACAGTACAGTTAGCCCAGACTACCTTAAATCCGACAAGTTATCCGGCTAAGTTAGAAATCCTGCTTTATGGATTAGCTCTCGCTAATTATGACTATGAACCCCAGAAACAAGACGGCAGCTAAACAGGATGAAGAAACTCAAGATGAGATGCTAGCCTTCCAGAACCATGGGCCTGGAACATAAATACCAGCACCCTGAAACATGAATCCAGTGATGGTGCTGGCAACTCTGACCAAAACCCATGAGAAACCGATAAAAATCCCATAAACTGGGGTTCAGAGCCCACACATAAAGGTCCGAGACTTACCCTGCAAGAGCAAAGATGATGACTGAGCAGCAAGCATTGCCATGTTAAATTTAATTCAGAGCTAACTACCAATCACACAATCATACAGACGGGACTCAATTACCTGATTACATGGGTATGACAGTTTCTACATAATGGTGTGGTGATAATAATAACAATAATTGTGATAATAATGACAGGATGCATTGCTAATGTGATCTGAAGTCTCAAGCACATATACTATGTACTTTGTGTTTAATACTTTTCTTGTCAAAAGTTCTCATTTGAGGTATTGATCATTTGATCATCAGACAGTGTTTCACTATGGTCCATGTCTACTGGTATCTTCGAACAAAAAGATCAGTTATGCTAAATATTAAACTGAAATTTCAATATAAGGAAAACCCCATTAATCGAAATAAACAATTTAAGGATTTACCTATATGTAAGGATCTTCATAAATCCACTTGATATTTAAAATAGTGAAACATATTTTTTATCTTCTACCAACAGACCAAAACTGGAATAGCCTTGCTGTACAACGAAGACACCGATAATACCTGTGATATTCGTCTAAAGCTAACAAAAGAAGTACTAACCATACAAAAACAGGATGTGATTCGTATCGGCGGAGGCGAATCCCATTCAGATGTAAGTACCGGGACTTTACATAATACACCAAGCACACATGGATCCAGCTTCCGTTTTACAGGGTGAATTGTTCTCTGCGTTGTCAGATATTAAAATAGCAGGTAATTTACACTTTAGTCCTTTTTTCAAATGGTAATTTCTATATTGTGACCAGGGCTAGCATAGAGAACTCGGGAATATAATAACAGAAGGCATCGAACAAAGACGTCAGGACTAACTCTCCAGAACTAAATGGAAGACTATCAGTGAACCAAAGGTCACACATTAAAGCTGGGAGGGACAAAGAGGTGTCCTGCTATCAGTTGTGCAAATATAGTGCAAATACATTTAGCATTACATGATACAATGTATAATATAATGAAACAACCTAATGCTAGCTCCGCATGCTAAGTCTTGGCCATGTCATGAATGCTGTCATAATGCTTTGAAAACTCTTTATTGTTTTACATACAAAATTTCCATTTTTAAAGCACAGAACCGTTGTACTTCGGAGGCAAGCTGTTGGGGGCTTGGGTCTAAGCATCAAAGTAGGTTTGATTATTTTATTATACATATGCATCATTTTTGCTCATCGATTGCTCAGTTCAGCTTATATACAGTATGAATATATAGAAAACAAGCTCAAGTTTACAATTGTTTGATTTTATTATTATTCATTATATTATAGTGGTAACCCTGTCTAAAATGTATTATCTGCATTTTTGAAGCAAAAATATATCTATACAGATTTGAGCATGTAGGATGGTCAACCAAAGACCCTTAATGTGTTGTTATTAGAACAAATGGTTCAGTTAAGCTTAATGCATCATAGGTGAAATACTATTTAGTCAGCATTGATGTAAGGACTGTACCTGCTGTATATGAATTTATGATGTAATTGTCCTCTGCCAGTTAAACGCATCCAGTCAAAGGTTGTTCATTTAAACTCATTACTGCATAGATGGAAGCAGTCGTTCAACTTTTTAAATGCGTTTTTTTCCAATCCAAGAATTGTGGTCAGGTCATGTTGATTTTCTTAATATATGCTGGAGTGCAGCCGGTAGGTTTCGACGGGCCAGAGAGCTCTGCTCAATCGGCAGTCAGGATAAGGAACTTAACTCCCACTTAATCATAGTGAAAGGGTATTTGTTTCTAGAATACATACAACTCTGAGAGCAGTATAATGTAGATGGTCATTTTTGTGTATGTGATTTTCTTTTCTTTTTGCTTAAAGCATGTTATGCATATAAAACATTTATTTTTTTAACAAAATCTATTTAAAAATCCCTCTACTTCTTCCCTATTATCTCCTAAATGTATTCATTATTGTTTTCCAAAAATCAGAACACCTCTTATCAGAAGGTTTACATACACATGCATGAGTTTCAATGCACCGCAACGCACATTGTGCTTCATTGCTATAAAAAAGGCTCTTGAATTAATGGTGAACTTTGTGTGTTGACAAGCAAACCAGCTCAGGGATGAGAACCTGAGTGCAGCCGTTTGTTTGTCGTGTGGTGGGTGTGGTGACGCACTGTATCAGTGCATATGCTCCTCAGCTTTCTCTTGGTATCTTGCAGGGAGGTTCAGAACACAAAGTGCCCGTGGTCGTCTCAAAGATATTTAAAGATCAAGTTGGTAAGGTGATGACATTGGCGGAGTAATCCATTAATCAATCAACTTATCAACACAGATGTGAATAAGTTTTATATTTATGATATTTATTCTGTTTTATCGTATGTACTGTACATCATTACCCAGTTATATATGGAATTAACCAATCTCAGTAATTAAGTATAATTCATCCATTCATCTTCTTATTCTGGTTATAATGCACTGTCAATTTGTATATTTTGAACTGCATTTTCACAATGTTTATCATTGAAATTGCATCTGTTTCTCTGTTAAAGGTACCAGATAGTACCTTATATGAAA
This sequence comes from Mormyrus lacerda, assembly GCA_015163995.2. Classification (NCBI taxonomy): domain Eukaryota; kingdom Metazoa; phylum Chordata; class Actinopteri; order Osteoglossiformes; family Mormyridae; genus Mormyrus; species Mormyrus lacerda. The sequence goes on from JAABNX020000030.1 coordinate 18,562,585, forward strand.
CAGCATGCTTTATTGTCTTACTTTGTTACAGTGGTGTCATGCAAAGTAATGGCTGAAAAACTGGAAAAAACCAATAACCAATAAACTTTCAGTACAGCATTATATTACTACTCAATGAGCACATATAATCCTTCAACATGTCAAGCATATGCAAAATTACAAAAAGAAAGAATCACTTTTTCAGTATCTCTTCTTAATTATAGATTATGTCCGCTGAATTTAAGACTTGAACCATTCACCACTCACTCGACATTGCAATCAAATAATGAGAGACTTGAGTGATTCTGCAGTAACGGTATGTTTCAAACAGACTACACCTAATGCACAATTTAATAATTGCATTGTTTATACCAACCAGTCGACTGTTTTTCATTTCTGTCCACCTTGGCCATTTTTGTGAGGCTTACCCTATATAAATAATTTGCATGCATATGTAACATATATAAGAATAAATTCCAGTGATTTCATTCTGGCTCACCTGTAAATGGGCGGTAGTACTGCCAGGCACAGTAAGAAGGGCACATGCTAAATGGAGATACTGAATTAGTTTAGATTCTTTGATGCAGGAAAATAAACCCTGGCTTTTTGGCACCTTTTATCCGGCCATTTTGTAAATTCGACACACCCGTACTCAGAGGTATCCATCTGCCCTGGGTATCAATGGAAGACATTCAGATGTGACCCCTGATTAATAACAGAAACCCATTACTATTTATGAAATGTGTAATTATATTCTATAGGTTCCATTAACCTGCTTCTGTTCAACAGCCGATCAAACAGGAATGCTGTTCGTTGGAGACGCAGTGTTACAGGTCAGTGTGTTCATTTTCTTTCTGCTGTTACGTTTTTCGCCAGCAAAACCAGGTGGCTGGTTTCGTACTACCGTACGAAACATGATAGCTGCATCTTTTATCAAAAGTGAATTATGATCAGAATCTGGTCTCTTAGGCTCTGTTATATTCCTAACAAAAAATCTTAGTTCAACTGAGCTTGATTTTGAAGAAAACACAATATTTTACCTAACTACTATGTCTTTTTAGATCAATGGCATCAGTGTTGAAAACTCTACACATGAAGAAGTTGTGAGTATTAATAATTTATGGCTGCCTAGCTGTCTAACCTTTCTTGAGTCATAAATAGTCTCTGTATGAAACAATAGCATATTAGCATTTGAAAAGCATAATGACTTACCAGTTTATAAGCATTATTAATAAAACACAACCAATTATTAGAATTTAGACAAGAATTGTCTTTCATGTATCACTAATTTACTGCTATGGCAGGTGCATCTTTTGCGCAATGCTGGAGATGAAGTCACAATTACCGTTCAGTACTTCAGGGATGCACCATCATTTCTAAAGCTTCCACTAGGTAAGACTAGGTAATCTGAAAATGTTTTGTTCTAGGAACGTTTACTGAATGTTATGATTAAGGTATGGAGACGTTCAAAGTGTCTAGTGTTCCTGATGTTCCCAAAATGTTATACCACTGCTACAATGACCACAACAACTAATAATAATAATATAAAAACATTTATACAACAGTTAGTTCCACTCAAGAAATCTGATTGGACAAGAGGCTTTCTATGAGTGCGCCAATCAGAGTATAACCGTACTCGGACCTTTCACATCAGCTGTATCACTCCGCTTTACAGGTGTATATAAAAACTGTCACATATGCCTCATTTCCACCAAGACAAAGTCGATGCTGGGTTGGTTCTCCCTTGGTGCCTTTTGAGAACCTGCCCACGTTTTCCACCAGTTTCAAAAATGAATGTAAGTGGAAGTAAAGTAAAGGAGTAAAGTAAAGGAGTAAAGTAAATGTTCAGAAACATACAGTATGAAGGGCCTGACAGAGCAGTATATAACACCATTGTTTTATGTCTCAGAGGTCATGGGAACAAGGATGGATGGCATATACACATATACCACTTTTATTATATAATATTTTATTTATTATAAAACAATATTTTCAATAATTTCATTAAAAGGATTTTCAAGTAATGTTGTCATACTGACATTGACAGGGCCTTTGTTAAAATGTGAAACATGGATATAACATTCCCATTAATGTTACACTAAGAAAGTTATCTGCCAACTTTGAGAAGACTTTCACATGATGTTGGCTAATTTTCTGGGAATGTTCCCTGTTAGCTGGGGGTGCTGTGTCAAAGTAGCTCTAAAAATATAGTAGTAGATTCCTCTGTTCTACGGTCAACCTGCAGGTTATATTTGACACTGTCAGCTCAATCATAATAGGTAAATCCATTTTGATATTTATCCATATTCCATAACCTGTTATCCAGTGTGGGGTTATGATAGCTTGGAGCTGAAAATGGGCAAATGAATCTTCATGAACCATTTGCTATATTTTCTGTCCCCACTAGATGGTGCTCTCTGTTCATAAAAGGGCTCAAAGCATGCCTCAAAGAAAACAACGAGCACCATCTAGTGTGGTAAAAAAATACAGCAAATGGTTCATGAAGTTTCATTTGCCCATCACAACTTGGAGCCTATCCCTGGAAACACACGGCAGAGGACAATCTGGACCCCGTCCATGGCAAGGCACCCACCCACTCACACACTTGAATGAGGCACTATTTCAGCTAAGTGCATGTGTGTGGTACTCTGGGACGAAACAAAATGACTTAACTGCATTTTTCATATGCCCTTAGACATTATCAAATTAATCTCCAGGGATGGAAGTTTTTGAATCCTGTCGCATGTTTAAAGTTTCTGCACAAACAAGCAACATCTCATGCAGAATTAACAAGTAGCTTGAGATCCTACTTAATACTACATCGAAAAACAGATAAGACAAACACGTCATGACATGCATTTTTAAGAGACTAACTAAGGCACTCACCCTGTACCTGTAATAACAGCAAACAAAATCTGGATTTTATTATGAACTATAATAATCCTTTATGCCATGGATTTTTCACAACTGACAGGCAGGCAATAAAGCTTTTTCTGGGAACATGACATTCCTATGGATGGCACAGTTGCATCTCATACCTCAGAGGTGATGGTTTGAATCCTGCTGCCTTGCTGGGTTTTTGGAGTTTGGCATGTTTGGATGTTTGGCAGCTATAATTTGGCCATAGCATGTGGTTGTCTGAGTGTGTCCCCTATGAAGGACCCATGATCTCTCCAGGGTGTACTTCTACTTGTGCCTTGGATGATGGATGGATATTCTAGTCTTAAAATATCAGTAGGTATGTACACAAATTATAGAATATTTTCATCCATCCATTCATCCATATCCTGCTCCCACTTGTCATACAGGGTTACGGGGGTCTGGAGCTTATCCCCGAAGCTATGGGCACAAGGCAGGGAACAACCCAGATTGGGGTGCCAACCCATCGCAGGGCACACTCACACATGTGGGCAATTTGGTAACTGCAATTCACCTAAGCATATTCTTGGAATGCTGTTGATACACGGTACCTGGAGGAAACCCCACGACAACAGTGGGAGAACATGCAAACTCCACAGACATAGAGCAATGGCGGAGACTCGAACCCGGGTGCCAGAGGTGTGAGGCATCAGGTTTGCCACCCACACTGCACCATGCCACCCTTTCATAGTACTTGTTTCACGAATATATTTATGTAGAAACTGAGTTACATTGATGAGTCTGATTTTAGTTTATTTTTTTGTTGTATTATGAAAACCAAAACATTACAAAACATTTTAATATTTCTTCTAAAACTGCTTACAAAAATATCACAGGAAAAAAATCCAAATTTCAAAGATTATATTTTTGTACCCATATTTCTACCCAGTGGTATTTCAAAATGTCACAGGTTATGTCTCTTCTCCTATATTTCTGAATTGCATCTAAATAATTAAACCTAACAGTATATTTCCACATGAGTTTTCAGTGAATAAGCAGTTATTGAAGATGGATGGATGGATGGATGGGGTAATGGATAGATGAATAGATGGATGGTTCGCCATTTGGAGTGGCAAAGAGGCTCAGTGGGTGGTTCTGTCCCTTCATGTCTTGGTTGGTTTGAATCAAATCCCTGCTTTTTGTGGAGTCTGCAGGATTTCCTTCCCTTTCCACATACATTCCAAAGACATGTAGTTTGATATATGAATGATGCAACATAACGCAGCCAGCGATAGACTGACATCTGGTTCAGTGAATACTCCCTAACTGGTGGCCTGTGCCTCCTGGAATGAGCTTAACGCTTTCTCTGACCCTTTAATGAATGAACAGTTAGCAGATGTATCGATGAATGTGTCCCTTTTGAATACAGTAAACATGGCTACAACATGAATTGCATCAATTTCCTGGCAGACAAAACAAAAATACCCCAAAACATTCCAAGAACATTCAGGAGTTTGAAATGCAACATGATTAATTGTAGATCTTAGCAGGAAACACATATTTCTGGTATTTCCTATTTGCTTTTTGTGTTCCAGGTTCTCCTGAACCACGCAGTGATCGCAGTAGCAGAACATCATCTCCACTGTTCGACAGTGGTTTTCATCTAAATGGAAATTCAAATCACAGAGTAAGCTTTTTATATTTGTCATATCAAATATTTGTGTGGATTTCATGGAAATAAAGTGCTGCATAAAATGGTTTTATTTACATCGATAAAAGCCAGTATCCATATACACAAACAGACCCCAAGTGAGAAAGCTGACATACAGTCTTAGCAATAAACATCTAAGATACTCAGCATGTTTGGTTTTCTTGATAAGTGGTAGTTGTGGACCGGATTTTAAAATTGGACGCGTCCAATTTGTGACCTCTGTTATTTCGTTATATGAGACAGCTGTACCCCGGAGTTAAAAAAAACGAACGAGAAGTTCGAAGTTTGAAGAACTAGTAAAGTTGAGTAAGATCCTGGTGAAGACACTGACGAGTCGGCACAGGTGCTCTGGGGTGAAGCAGACTCACTTTTCTTCGATTTGGGCGCTGGACTTGTAGCAGGGTGAATTGACAAGAAAGGTGACAGGCGCGCGGCTGATGAGCATATCAATCTGCTCGCCAAAACCGCACTTGGCTCGCCGTTCCTTTCGCGGTGACATTTTCATTCGCTCCGGTAGCTGATGGAGGTCTGCCTGGAGATTACAGGGAACCTTCTAACCCGGTAGCTTTGGTATGGCACAGGGGAAATATCTGGAAGCACATTCATTTGGACTGCCGCTATAAAGGGCAAATACAGGCTGAATTTCTTGTCTGTTTGGCTACCATCTGACAGCGGTAAGTTAAACTGAGACATAACCGCGGACTTTAAAGCACAATTCAATTTAATTATAAAATTAGGGGCACAGGAGCAAACAAATTCTTTTTGAATATATGAAATATGGGTATGCATTAATAAGGTTTTAAATTCACATTCTAGAATTCTAGAATGTTCCTCTTAAGCTTCCTCTTGTGCCTTTACATTTGCATATCTCAGTGTGCGTCACTGCTTCAACCAGGGCATCTACTCATTTAGTCACACCCCCTCAATGTCTGCTCCACATACCCCCCAGTACTAAAACTCAACTGTAGCTGTAGACTTTGATATAGAAACATGCAGATTTTAATGACTTCTTTCTAGAATTAATCAGTCATTGTTTTAGGATCTGCTTTTCCATGTATGACAGCTGTTTGGTTTCTGGACTTCTTTAATCTTCGTCTTGTCATTTGTGTTTGGGTGGTTGCGGGAAGGTGACAGCAAAAGTTATTGTGGGCTGAGGGGGGGCACAAGCAGTTTGCTACATTCATGCCCATTCAGAGGGTGCCATCCTTGCCCTTCCTGCCAGCGTTTGGCCTACAGATTTGGGGGATGAGGATTTATTGGACTTAGACCTTGGATTCCTTCCCTATGGAGTCATTACAAAGGCAAAAATTTACATCGCAAGTGACATTTTGATGGCAGCCAATGTTTGCACTATTTATCTTCTCATCCTCTCTAAAAAAACAAAAAAAAACACACACATAGTAAATCAACAGCATACTACAGCATACTACAGCATACTTATCCAAAGCACTATTTGTCTGCCACCTCATAGTTCAAGTTCACTTTTTGGTAAGCTGTGACACAAATAAAAGACATTTTATTTATGTGATTCACAATGTATAATGTCTTTACTGTAATTTGATACATTCCGTGCAAATAATATAAATCAATAACATCAGCAGCATTTTACGATATGTACAAACTGCATACAGTACAATATGCAACCAGTATTACTGGTTCGATTAAACAGGCTTCAGTGGTTGTAGTGCCTAAGCATAAATTACGGCATTAGCGATGTAGATAGCTGCCATTGTAGATGTCACTTCAGGAATTTATGTTCCTAAGTAAATACGGAGTTTGATGTGGTTGTTTTCAAGTTGCCTATTTGGTCTTGAGATATTAAAATAAGTAAAACTGAACCATTGTGATTTCTGGTTTTGAAAGGGGGAATATTGTACCTTTGCTGGCTAATCTTAAATTTGAATTCTGCTGAGGCAAGTGAAATAAGTCAATGTGCTTGTTTGTGTAGTTTTAAAACCAAATGCACTTTTTAAGAACTAGAGATGACAGAGGAAGGAGATAATCCAGACCGATGCAATATGAAAAGTTGCACGGAATTTTGCTTCGAAAAATGGTTGTGAAACTTTGGAGGGATAATGTTTATTAATTGCATCTAATAAAACATTTTCAAATATGGAGATGACTTCAGGTCTGGACTGCCTCCGACTAATCAGTCCAGAGTAGACTGATCCAGAAGTAACTTAGAATGGACTGTCTGGATGGCAGAATAGAAGTTGTGGATGATTGGAATGACTACATAAAGCCATCTCAAGCAGCGTCTCACTTGTGCTGACGTATATCAGTTAATGGAAGACATCTGGACTTGATGGAGACATAAAAAGCAAAAGGTATGCAGAGGGTAGGTCATTTGTTGCCAAGTAGCAAATGAATGATTTCCAGTAGGCTACTCTTAAAATAGTAATTTCAGCTAGAAAATAGTCATTTGGCTAGAGAGAAGGAGCTTGACTCCACAGGAAAGGGCCAGAGTGCAGTTGATGAATTTTCTGCATGGTTTCATGTCTTGGTCTATAGTTGTACTGATATCCTATACACAACAAAGAACAGCAAGACACATTATATTGGGCCTCCTAGACATTTTTGGGTGAGTTTAATTTGCTAGGACATGGTGTGGACACAGTGCCTTGTGTTTTGACTGGCACCGGATACTTAAGCAGTTCATATGGAGATTTTTGTGTTATTTAATTAAGCACAAGAGAAAGGGTAAATGACATGAAGGACAATATTGCCTCCCCAGTTATTGTGTGGTGAGTTACCTGTGTGAGAATGGGCACCTTGTCTCTCTAATCAATTCTGACATGTGGACAATATTTTATTCCTTGTCATCTCAGTCTTTATCTGGCACAGCATGACCTCAGAGTCATATCAAGTTTAATTACTGAATATCAGTCTGCATACTTATTGCAGAGGGAAAAAACAGCTCCAGATTAAAGTTCCAGTCCTATCATATCATTCCTGTCATATCATCACCATATATGATATTGGTCCGTGTCATGCCCCTACTATTGTTTTGTGCAATAATGAAAGCCTTGCTTTTATTTGTGCTATGTATGTATTTTCGGGATAATAATACGACTGTGAACGGTATTTTTTTGAAAAGTTACTCATGTTTGTTCAGGGTGGCTCAGTGGATAGGCACCCACAGTAGGGGTGTGAATAATGCCTTGGATTCTGGGTCTTAGTTTATTTGTGCATCTGAAAATACGCCATTACTGTAAGTGGAATGGCGCCTTTCAATTGCTCTTAATGTGAGACTTGTACTCCAGGCTAATCCTGCAACCCTGCAAATCCCGGATAACACATTGTAGATGTCGCTATAACTGCATTTGTCTTTACATAATTAATTAAATGCCTCGTGCCCATTGCTTCCGGGATAGGCTCCGGACCCCCCGCGACCCAACAGGATAAAGCAGGTTGGAAAATGAATGAATAATTAGTTAAATTATTTAATTCATTTTTTACATTAAGGAACAATTTAATGTGGTGAGACTAACTTATTCTATTGTAATTAAGTCTGTTTATCAAGGCAATAAATTCAGTTTACAAGAATGCAAATATGATTAGGAAACACTAAAGACTAAGATTTTTATAGCATTGGACTTATGTTCCTGCATTCCTGTCTGCAAAGTTAAGTTTTTAAAAGTTATAACATTATATTTCCTTTGAAGTAAAAAAAAGAAAAAATTACTGGATGAGTGATGTTTTTGTGCTACTCAGTGAACCATTTTGCTGCCTCGATACCATACTTAAACTTGAAATACATTGTCTGGAGTTATGTTCAGCTGTCCTGAAAGATACGCACAGACATTTCTTCTTTATCTTATGTGAAAAAAAGAGCACTTAAGAAAGAAAATCCCTCTTTCATTTAAATTCTCCGGTCGGTAACTATTCAATGGCCTTTTTTCCCTATTTTCGAGCCATAAATTCCCTGACAAATTCTGATGGGCACTTAGATCACCTCGGCGATGTGATGTACATCATGTAATGCGTGACCCTTAAAGTCTGCCAATTGAATGTGGTGTAGAACCAGTAAAGGAAGCCTTTTTCACCTCCAGAGAGTCACTCTTTGGTTTATGGTCCATTATTTATCCTATTTACACTATCTCACATGGAGGTTTTTATTTGGTTTACCTCATTAACAAAATTACCTTTTAATTCCATTTAATTCCGAGTTGTCCCTGATAGAATTGTTCAAATTATAGTTTGCCGCTGGCCAAATGCAAAATGAATACATGCTGAAATAAATGTAAAATAGTGATTTTTAGCAAACAGTACAATCCATTGTGGCCTATTTTCACTCCTCTTAGTCTTTGAAAAAGGTGGTTGAGAAAACATAAAGGATAAAAATCATTACTATCATCTTACTACACTATAATCATCTTACTTTTTAGTAGGAAATTGAATGAGGAAAGCAAGGGAGTCTGGCAAAAAAATATAACAATAATAAAAGGAAATAACATTTTGGGATGAAAAGCTGGCTTTTGACTCTCGACATTGTCGTGAAGCGGGACGTGTTTGCCATCGATATCTGACCGGCTGATTTCACCAACAGCCGCATTCGGCGTCGTTAACCACGCTCCTCACTTATTCTGTGTAGGTCTCATCCTCACCTCCGTCACCCTCAGCTAATGAACCAAAGTACAAGAAGTGCTGGGTGGGTGCCGTGTCCCTCCCCCTGCTGATGGCCCAAGTCTCCAGGTGTAGAGCTGGAACCGATAAATTAAGGTAGCTAATCCGGCGTGATGCTATTTACCACCGAGACACACATCCTTTTGTAGCTGGCTGTTGGTTTTGTGGGAAAATTTTTAATGGGCAAGAAGATGTTAACTCCACTATCTATGCACAGACATGCATTGTCCTAAAAGGTTACTGACTCTATGTCCAGACCGGCAAGGTATGATAATGAAATGCTTTAACAGCTGTTGTGCTTTAAGAGAGTCTGCTTGTAGAAACTACACTGGTGGTCAAAATTCTGGAAACACTTTCAATTTGTGGAATGTATGTGGAATATATACAGTATAGACCTGAATGATTGGGAATCAATGTATGTTTAAGTTTATTATAGGCCTATAGGTAAAAAGTATAGAAGAACATCTCCATGTAATGAAATGTTGAGTTAGTTTATTTGTTGCTTTGTCTTTGTAATTAGGTTATGGTCCGCAAACATTATATAATTGCAGTCATATTGTGAATATTTCACTGGAATGTCACTGTCAGTGTCCATATGACGCTGCCCTCTGTGATCTTTCCCCGTTGAACACCTGGCATTGCTGGTCATTCTGTCTTTCCCCCTCTCTGTCATATAGTCCTCTCTGTCCTATGTGTTTGGTCCCCACTTGGCCAGCAGGGGCTGCTGGCGATCCCGTTCTCTCCTCTGTCTTAGTTCTAAGTCCCTAGTGTTTTTCCCCTGCTCCCCACGCCACTACACAACTCAATAGGCTGAGTGTGTGGCCTTGGAGGCTGAGAACCCTACGGGTTATAGGCCAACCTCATATGTTGTTCATATCTTTTGGTTTTCTTTTCCCTAGTGTTTGTTGCTTCTCTGATTTAGTTTGCTTTTGTACTGCTTGTACTTTTGTTCCACGTTTATCATCTTAGTGTTGTACTCCTAGTGTGTGGTTAATGTTTCCTAGTTCCTGTGTTTGTTAAGGTTCCCTTGGTAGTCCTTTATTGTAAGTTACTTCACCTGTTCCTTGCTGTCCTGTGTCTCTGCTGATTGGTTGTTCCTTTCCTTAGTGAATCATTGTGCTTTGTTACTCTGCTGTTTCTACACCTGTTGTTCTGTTCCGAGTGTTTCGCAGTTCCTTTGTATGCTGGTTTATTGGTCTTTTTAGTTGTTTTTTTTTTTTCTCTCGTGTTTAATTCTGGCTTCCTGGTCCCTTTTATTTTGTGGTTTTCCCCTCAGTGTTCAGTTTTGTTAATAAACCACTTTTCCCTGGGAACCGTCAATGGGTCGTCACCCTCATTTCCTCACATGCATCATGTCACGCTGTGACATTGGAATATATCAAGCGGAGGATTGTATTCACTTTACAATGCAGGCAGTATTTCACACCTTTGTTCAGGGTCGCTCCTTAGCAGGTTCTGTTGCATATGACTGATGATGAGGCGGAATAGGAAGTGTAGGCTCATTTATTACCTTATTTACTTAAATTAACATTTACATATTTTTTGGTACTGGTCTGGGCTACAATGACTTGATGTGGCTTTTTCCATTAAAAATGTATTTCATCCAGTATCATATATGGAATAAAATTTACTAATCATACAGCTATAACAAACAAGAAATAGTACTTGCAGCAGATGAATAACAAATAAAAAGCTTTAATATGCCCTCTGTAGCTATATTATGGATGGATTGATGGGTAGGCATTTATTTATGCTTGTTTTTTGTCCATTCATCCATCCATCCATCCATCCATCTTCTGTAGCTGCCTGTCCTGGGTCTCTGGGGGTTTATAGCCTGTCCTGGAGACTACTGCACTGGCACTATATGAATACCCATTTGTGAAAAACATTTGTACTTTAAATTAGTAAAACTTATGATTGACATGTGCAGTACTAACCTGTCCATTGCACTCAGGTTAATAAGAGATTTTGCGATTAAAATCCATTCCATGGCCATTTAAAATAGTTTTCATAAAAGGAAGGTCCAGTAAAAAGTTCATTATCTTCTATTATATGGAATGGATGTACGAATTTGCAAAACTTTGTTATTAGTAAAGTGTGAAAAAAAACATACAAGCAAGTGAAAATTATAAGCAAGCAAATAAACTGATAAACATAAATCCTTTCACGTTTAATTCAGCAATAAATTAAGATGATGTAATATTTACTTCAAAGGTATGGTTGTGTGTTATCATGCAGCAATAAAATTGTGTTAAACCCCAGAATGTATTGTGAACATCTACTGATACTCACAAGTACAGGAACAAATAACAGTCTTGGTCCAGGCCAGTAATGAAGCTTAACTGATTATACCTCTCCAGGCAGATTTATGATGGTGAAACAATAGGATTGTGAAAACGAAGCTTTATTTTCTTATCTCATTCCTACCCTTGATGGATTCTTTAAAAACAACGGTGAAGGATTGGGTCTCCCGCTTCTCATCTGTTTTAGAAGAAATACTCTCACAAGAGCGTGCTGCTTGGGAATAAAGCGTAAATTACGCAGATGAAGGCGCAAAGTCGCTACTATGAATCAGTCACTTAGCTTATTGATGGTAATGACAAATTCCCATTGCCACGGGCTTCTGTGGCATCGCGGTATACGTGAAACATGAAAAGTCCAGACTTATCCATCAACACATGAAAATGAATATGGGATGGGTGTAATTCATTTTATAGTCTCTTGAAATTTTGCCAGTGTGAGAAATGTGACAACTGAAAACCAATTATAACAAGGCAGATAGCAAGAAAATCATTGTGGATCAACAGGCCAGTCACTGAAAGGAAATGGCAGCATATTTGTGACGTACGGATGCATTTACTGATCTTTGTATAATCAATCAGCGCGGTAACAATTACTTAAAAATAAGGCCCTTGAGCATAATAGTTGGTTGTGATTCACTTTTCCCATTTGTTCCAGGTCCAACTGCTTTGAAGTTCTTGCCTTAAATGGGGAACGTTCCAGTGTTCTGCAGTTTTGCACAGCTGCTGAAAGCACAGACTGGATTCAATCAATATCGAATAACATCAACAGCTTAACACTGAAAAATGTGAGTGCATGTAAACATATCATATATTACTCATTTATATATTTATATGATATATGCCATATTCATATACATATGTATATGTCTGTACACTTGCGCACACGGTCACATTTTACATGATATACTACACTATACTTGCACATTTGTATACAATACGTTCTGGACTGCCTCAGATCTTTTCTAATTTTGTTGATCCTGCTGTCGATAACTAGTTGCCTGCTCATGTCTGCTTTTAAATCGAGGTGACATGTACCATATAGCTCTTAGTAATCAGAAGCCTTTCTGGGGAATGAAATTCGGTCACTTACAGATTGGTAGTATTCCCCACCGGGTTGCGGGTCACGCTTTCAGCGCGGTAATGCAAGATGCGCTAGTGACGACGGCAGGTGTTATCATTTCATGCATCGCAGATTAATGTTTTTACATATTTTAAAAAAGAGTGAAATAAAATGAAATAGCACTGATCCTTGAACATATTTCCATTACTGCTATTAAAAATTAGAATACGGAGGCTGAAAATGAGAGCGGTTGTAATACACTAATGCATTTTGGGGGAAAAACTGATAACTTCTTTAACTAAACGTGGCTAAAATAATTTATGTAGATTTTATATAATCTTGTGAAATTTGTTTGATGCATGCTTTGCAATTAAAACTTATCGAAGTCCAAACTGCAGAATGACGTTAGTGTCTTGGTGAAATGCATTGCCTAGCATGACTATAATGCATTACCTTGGGGACTGGTAATTGCGTCACAATTACAAGTTGCAGTCTGTGGAATTGGCAAATAAATCTTACAAGATCCCTGTGAAATGATTCCTCTTTATGGTTACATTTTACGTTTTGTAGAGATGGTGCTAAGGCTTCTTTATTAAAGATACAAACACGATCTTGCGTACAGATGTTTTTTTTTAGAAGCTAATTATTTCACTTGCATCACTTAATTACAGGTTCTGATTGCTAAATGTTCAATTAAATCATTATATGTCAGCCCCAGGAAAAGAATTGGAACTTATCTCTGTGACCTGAAACCTAAAAATAGAAAACATTTTGTCTGCATTCAGCTTGATAGCTTAAATGTATGCTGTTTGTTAGACCTCCATTCCCTTCCTTAAGTTCTACAGTATTTGAAACACACCGACTTAAAGAACTTATGAATTGCAGACAGGCATGGATATACACTAAAAGAAATGGGTATAACACAGTATAAGCACTACAGGTCTGTGAAGACACACTGAAGCCATTTGTCACATTCTTTTGCTTTGATACTGTACTCCAGCACTCTTGAAATGTTCAGCTGTCAGGTATCAGATGGTGAAATGTTTTCAATTAGATGTAAATTTCTCAGAAACATTATCGAGAAAAATACCACTCATCTGCTTCTATTTATTTGTTATACAGATGAAAACAATCAACAAATGCTTTGCACCCGATGACCAGGTATGTAATTTGCACGTACGTGTGATAGAGAATATTATAAAACAGCATATATGCAGTTTGCTGCACAGTTAGCTGGATCACTAGTTCGTAAAAAAAAGAAAAAAAAAATAGTGTTTCATACTTATGAGATACATAAAGTATGACATCTTAAAAAATGTAAATCTGCTTAACTGGGCAAATGTATAAGTACTATTATTTTTAAGAATGTTAACCCCGGCAAGGTATGATAATGTCTCAATGATGACAGACACAATGTGTAGACACAGTTTGCTACATTGTTTCTGCAACTGGCAAATTGGAATAAATTATTGATTTTCTTGTGAAATAGGGAGAAAAGATCTTCTTAAACTCCTTCATTTCCAGGAGGATTTTATCTTCATCCTTTGAAGATGTTTCGTTTCAGATCATCCACATGGGATGGGTGTGTGACCACTCACAAGCCAGTGACTCCCCACCTCACTGCTTCAAGTTTCTTGCATTAAAAGGCTCTTCTCTCTACATCTTCAGGACCCCCCCAGTAAGATCAGTGCCGTTCAACCCATTATGCGACATTGGCGGCCGGCTAGGGCGCCGTCTTCGATGGGGGCGGGGGGGGCAGCTTGCCTAGGTCTCCCCTTGAGCTTTTACTGGTACTGGGGGTGCCCTCTGCTTAACATTAAAGCACATGCTTTGCGAATACCAATAGCTCAAATGCAATTTAAGAACCTGAAATATGTATTACTACCTAAGAGCACAGTGATATTTTAAAGATAACCCATGTTCATGTACATAGGATTCCGCTTAACATAGTTTAATGAAAAACCCGGAGTATGCTACCAGTATTTATTGATTACGTTGACATTATTCATTGCAAATTTAAACAATATTTTTAGGAAAATCACACCATTTAAGGCTTTTTAAAATTCTAATTTAACGGAAATTAAGAGAATTCATAATAATCTTGAATTAAACAATTATTGCATTTTAGCTAATTGAATGATGATATAGAATGACTATTCAGCATACAACCAATTCAACCAATACAGAATCGTTTCATAGTTGAGCAGCTTAGAATGTAAATTGCAATTGTTATCAATGTAAGTGATGGTATCCACATAATATACTTCTATGAAAATACAGAACTAAAGAGGATCTATACGTTTGAACCAGTCAATTATACAGTGCCATTACAAAGTACTGGGTGAGTTCAGATGACATACACTTTTCACCCATAGAGAGTAACCAGTAGAACCAGAAGATGAAAGTCAATTTTATGGCCAGTTGCTTTGTAACTCTGGATTATGTCATATTCTCTTTAATAAACATTCTCAGGCCAGGTGAGGATCTCTGGTGGTCAGTGACCTTCAGGAACTTGGTCATTTTCTGCTCCTTAAGCTGCGGCTTTTGCTCTGCACTTTGGGTGCTTTTTTTCTGCTGAGAAGTACATTTTCATCCCAGTGTTAGATCTTTTCAAATCTGACCCAGGTCTTCCTCAAGGATTAGCCCCTTTATAGCTCTGTCAGGGCCCTCACTTCCCTGGGTATGAAAGGCGGCCATATTTCACAGCAGGGATTGGTGCTGCACAACACTTTGCACTGGGCACCACAAAATCACTGGCATTTCCGTATATTGCATGTTCAGGATTCCATTTGAGTGCTTTCAGAATTGTGTTCTAGCGCTAAGAAACAGTACCACATATATCAATGCATACTGAGCACTAATCATATCAGTGCATTTATATATATATATATATATATATATATTCTTTTTAGGTCAGCACGTTGGACTGGGGACGAGCTGAGGCGATTCATAACCTCTGTGAAGTTCTCTTTAAGACTCACAAGGTAACAAACAGCAAGTGGTTAAATGATTTAAGCATTATGTTTTGGCCATTAGTTTACAATGACACACAATAGCAGCCCTGCCTTGGAAGCACATTCCAATGGACTGATTGTCAAATGATATGAATATTCACCTGTATAAGAAAAACAGTGATTTGCTTCTATTCTGCAGTAAAAAAACATTTATTAAACCCAAACCTGCAGTACACATTACATCACATACCTAGAATAGCCTGTTTTGAAGGTACGCATTTCCTCTATTGCATAGAGATAATTATGATGGCATTGAGTTATATATGTACAATTTAACGTTGAGATCCAGTGTAGGAAGTTGTTTTACGGGGTACTGTCTACTTGAAAAATAAATTCGAAATAGCTTATAGTTACAGTAAATAGCTTATAACATTAATTCCAAAAAGCAAGCTTATTGTAAAGAGATCTTAGAAAGCATCTCAGATAAGGGTAATATGTCAGACTCTTATAATGATAATCCTTGGTCAACTTGGTCAGTTGTGCATAGCTTGTAAAGTCAAGCTTACTTTTGAGAATAGCGATGGATTTGTCTTTGCCAACAAGGCGAACATTGTTCTGTGAAAACCAATACTTAGTGCTTAGATCAATGTAAGACGTTGCCATGGAGATGAAACAGTAAACGCTTTAGTAGTTAAGATATTTACAGTGAAAACAAAGATTCTACTGTGTATGACCCTGTTGACTATAACATCTGACATAATGGAAGAGATTCCTTGTTGATAGTGATTACAACTGTGAAGTCCATACAGTCTGTGGGTTTTACTCCACACTGATACACGACGCGCATTTTCTTTAACGGTTTTGTGCTGTAGGCCCTGGTGTATTTCTGAGGAAGGAAAGAACAAAGATGGGAAACATATGACCTACTCATTGTTTGCTGCAAGGAAATTGTTTGAAGCTCTCCCAGAGTATTTCCTTTAATATTATACTACGGGAAGTTATCAAGAAGAGTTCCCTAATGTCCCATGAAGGTCCCAAAGGGAGGGGTGTCTGGCTTGGGTGGAAGACAAGCTGTAGTGGTGCAGTTTGCTCACCAAATAAATTATGAGCGAAAGCACAGCAACCTCCTCCGCAGGGAGAATAAAGAGATCTGTATTGACTTTAAGAATACAAGTACAATTCTGCCCAATTTTTATGGCTGAGGATATATGAGTGTCTTGTTTAATTTAGATGATGTGTGTACCTGACTGCAAGGGGCCCCTATAAGAGCTGTGCATGTGCACCTCAGGAATAGAATGTCAGCCATTTAAAACTTTTCTCACTCTCTTGCTCCAACATACTTTTTAGACAGTGGGCTGTGAGACATCAAATTGCAGGTAATTTGTGACAGATTAATATATCTAATAAATACATAAACGGATGCACATTTACTTACTTTCATGGCCACATGCTGAATAGTAAATTTGAGGTCCTTCCATCAGGACTTCACTCTCAGAAACGATTGTTTGAATTGTCTGCTAAACAGAATATTAAATTATATGCTGTTGTCTTTACCCTTTTGCACAGCTCTGGATTGCAGAGGACTGTTGGATCCAGTCAAAGCTTCAGCTGAGTCACCATCACGATTGTGAGCCGCAGGATAGCAAGCCTTACAGCTTCAGCGTCCTGCTAGGGCATGGTCAGGGTCATTCCTTCAGTGTCGAGCTGGGCAGTGATCTCACCGTATGGGAGAAATCCTTCCAAAGAGCCGTATTCATGGAAGTACAGAGAACAAGGGTACGTGCAAATTTACTTTGAGGATGCGAAAGATTTTTACTTGAATATGTCATGTACTAGGTTCCCAAACTTCTGATGTTCGCAGACCGGTCGATGTCGTACGGAAATTCCGTGGACCTGCAGGGTGCCGACAAATCGATTGAGGATTTCACCTCACCATTTCCATTGTTTTAAGATGTGAACAAAACACACAAACTTGACGGGTCTTAAAAATATTTAAAATATATAATAAATTAGCCAGTCTCTCCACCTAAAGGCATATTTTCGGAGGTGGTAAGTCGGGGTGTGGACCGGAACCAGTAACACCTACATATACAATATATTATTTATTATTTATATTGATTTATGTACACAGAGGGGTAGTTTTAAAGGATACTGATGCATGAAAATGTTAATTTAATTTATTTACTTGGTCATTATATTTGTATGAATCTGTAACAAAAAACAACAGATTAAGATCGATTACAGAAACAATATGGCAACAGTAAAGAATAGCACTGTATTTCTTAATTTTGTCAGTGCTTTAGTTTTCTGGTTCGAGAATCGTGCAGATGGCAGTATGTGTTTTCAGGGTTACACCGACAACTGAGGCAGATCATTTGGGGTAATGTCCAATTCTTATGAAGTGTGGCGGTAAAAGAGGCAGCCCTGACGTCCCGCTCACAGCGCTGGGTGAGGCCGTCTGTCTGCACGGGAGCTCAGAACTTGGGGTGAAATTCTGATCTTAGCTGCAGCTGGCAGGTGGGATTGGGGGTGAGGAGGGGAGTAACATGTGGACCGGGAGACGCATTCTGGATGCGCCAGCGGGGTCTGACGGCGCGGGAAGGGAAGGGACATGAATGGAACAGACGGCAATAAAAATCTGTAGGCCCTGGGGCAATTATACTTCAAGCCCATAACTAGTATAAATAATACAATGGAATGAAGCTGTCAGATGAGATTTAACTCATTTCAGCAAGAAAAAAAATATATGATTTTCCTAGATTGGACAATTCCATTCTACTTCACAACGTACTAAATTTTTGCAGTATATTAAATGAGCTCAGGCCTGATACACAGAATGAAAAAATATGATTTTCCTAGATTGGACAATTGCATTCTACTTCACAATGTACTAAATTTTTGCAGTATATTAAGTGAGCTACAGTTCAGAACATTTTCAGCCAGCATAAATAAGCTGCTCTGTGCATTATTTAGACTGTATTTTTGTTTTTCGACATGTTATGTTACCCCATTAAAGCAATACCAAATAACTTTTTAATTTCTTAGTTTATTCTTTTGGGCTATTGCACACGTCACATGGTGGTTAGCACTGCTGTCTCACACTTCTGGGATCAGGGCTTGAGTCTCCACCAGGGTTCTGTGTGTGTGGAGTTGGCATGTTCTCCCTGTGTCCAGAACATGTTGACTTTAATTGGAATTACTGAATTGTCTGTGCTTGTGTGAGTGACTGGTGTATGAAATTTGTCGAAATCCATAATTTTTAGTACAGAACGGACCTTAAGTTTCTGCGAAATTTTTGTACATTACGAAAAAATGTTTTTCTTAATGGCAAGGCAGACGTGTTTCGGTAGAATGCTACATTACATGCATGTGTATTTAAACCCTGGTTGTACTATGAATTGTCCTCTTGTAATATATTATGAGTAACTGTGACGACATGTTAAAGCTCGTAATTCCAGGATCGGCATTATTTCTGATTATTAGTTTTCAGCAAATTCCTGAAGTCGTAACACCAGTGGGAAATGAATTCTGGTGACCGAAAGGGACAGAACTGAAAGTACATTTATTGGAATTTTTAATTATAACACATACAGTACTCCTAGTTCATGAAGATCTGTTAGTTGAAAGGATTGTCCAGGTCTTATAAGGATTATATCAGTGTTGTTTATGGCTCATGCAATATGTATAAGTGGATGAAAAAGACAAACAGACTCGGATAAAAAGATAAATTGAAGTAAATACTGAACTGTATTTTTGATCAATGAAAAAAAGCAGGTTTTCATGCCTGACTACATATCATTGCAGTATACAAATGTGTAATGTTGTAAAATTCTGGAGCTCTTACCAAATAGCGAGGAGATTTAATGGAACATTAATCAATAGCGTCAGTCACAGGAGCTGTCAGATCGGGGGTCTGGAGCACGGTTAGTGTTACTAGCAGCTTGAATTTATAAACCAATCAAGCATGTTTCTGGCAGAATGTTTTATTTCCTTTTAATAATATGTACTCTATGCCACTGCATTTTTTCCACAGCTGAACTGAGGTCTCTGAGGAACATTAAAGAAATATGTGACACAATAGCTCGTTTTCAGAAAAACCTAATGCGTATTCTGCTTGCGAAAGACGTGGGAATTAATCCTTTGAAATTTTGGAAGCAATGAAGCCAACAAACAGAAGGCAGCAGATATTTTAATTTAAAATGCAAACATATTAATGTTCTCCTCCTGCTGGTTCTGCGGTTATTAGGTTCTGGCCTTTTTTAGTGTAAGGAACTCCTCCAATGTGCTCTGAAAGAATGTTGAGGAGAAATAATTAGCGGACAAATCAAAATTCAGGTGGAAAATTATTATCTGGATGTTTTTTGATTCTCTACCTTCATCCTAAAATCATAAAGAAAACGTTCGGAAATCTGAGTATTACTTGAGTGATCTTTTTCATCAGTGTTATAATTACTATACTGTTTCTAGACTATGGAAACTTTTTTATGTGTGTGGAAGCATATTAATCCAGAATTAGAAAGCGATTGTGTTTTCGTAATTAACTTCGCCACAATTGCAAATAAGTATCACTATCCTGGCTGTACGTAGAATTTAAGGGAACAAAGATAATCTCTATACAACACAGCATCCGTCTATATCTATGTTCCAGCTGCTTCTAATACACAGATGCAGAGCCTTGAGCCTATCCCAGGATAAGGCAACACAAGAACCTGGCTGGAATGTCAGTTGACGGCAGGACATACACAACACAACAGCGGTGTTAATTAACGGCCCATTTTGGTATGAGAATCAACAAAGGAACATCAAACTAATGCTTCCGCCTGCTGTATTTCACACATGAGTGCCTATATGAAATTATATATAATAATACACAGCATCACGTGACTAACTGTAAAATGCTGCATGTGGCACAGAATGGGCCATTTGACGTCGGCATCGCCATTCCACAGCGTCACCTGGAGCCATCAAAACGATGTCAAATTAGGTTTGCATTTGCTGGAATATGAGGCATGAAGAATCTCACCACCAAGCCTGAGACAGCGTTAAAATAAAAGAGCTTAATGACAAGGAAAAGCACTATCAAAATCCACTGAAGGCAGAGTATTTTGTTCCTGGAAAACCCTTCCTAAGCCAAAGCTTATGCACTTTCTGTTTCATCATTTACTCGGAAATGGAAAATCACACACCTACGTGGGGATTTTCTCTCCCCAGATCTCAAACACATTTTCTGCCGAGCGGCTCTTATTCTGCTTCGTATCGCGCGGCATAGGCGTAGACGACGTGCTGTCTGGGCCGTGCCACTCGGGTCTCCTGCTTTTGTTCACAGCGGCACAGCTTGGCAGGGAGTGGGGGCTCCCCGAGCAAGATGGCGATCAGGGGCATTAGCACATGCTATCGTCACCATCAGTTTTATACCAGGGGTGCGAT
>JAABNX020000030.1:18583560-18599914 GCA_015163995.2 Mormyrus lacerda
CAAACGCCTGCACCACCATGTCTCTTCATACCTCCAGCATAAATCTGCCCTGATCAGCTCCTGATGTGAGTTCACCAGCTTCCCACGATTTGCACCTCTTTGATGTTGCACTGCTACCGTTTGCACTATTCCACAAATACGGTGCACATTTTTCCAGTTCCATACATTTTTAACCTTGTACATTTCTATATCTATCCCCATGTTTTTCTTTGTTGATCACATATTTGCATATGTTGTATATGATGAAATGAGACGTACGAGTACAGGTACAAACCATGTTTCTCTTGGCTTACTCTCCTGCTGTCTTACTGTCCATGAGACATACGGATAGCACTCACTGCCACTGTGTATGTTATACCGCTGGCTGGGGTGCTCCTGAATAACATTGCTGTTTTATTGTGAGTGTAAAGATTCTTATCTGACTTACCGTATCAATGGACTGTGGTCCCCTGCAGGATGCACTTTAGCTTATTTTTCGCGTTTTCCAGGAAGTGCTTTCAATCAGTATACCCCTGATTTAATAAGCAGTTACAGAGAATGGATAGCGGGATGTGTTTGATAAACTCAAGGTCCAAAAATGAACCATCTTAAAAATCGTGAGGATTCACTTTGCATGCATTACTGTGTTGTGATGGGGGTACGGCAGCTGCCGTGGGTTATAATGTGTTTCCATGAGAACCAAATTGCTCCAAATTTAGAGTAAGGAGCACTTCATGTGTGTAGTTTTAGCAGCATAATAGATACAATGTGTCATGGGATGCAAGGTGACGCTTTCTCAGGGGCCCTGGAATTCCATGCTTACACCCCTGTTACCTTTGGCTGGGCTGAAATTCAGTGTTTATGTTTTCTGGTTTTTCAGAATCTTTCATTGGAAATGATATTACATTTTTTGCACCTCTGGGTATTTAACAGAAGAACTTTGTTTTCTTTTTTTTAACAGTCAAAGACCTACCTGTGCAGCAGCCAGGGAAAAATCCTCTGTTTCACTATAGATTTTGAGTCTGGATTCACATGCTCTGAAAGTAGCACAAAGGTAAGTGATACTTATGAGAATGTAAAAAGGCTCTTTTTAAAAATTTGTATTCAGAGCACTGTTTTTTTTTTTCATTAGTATAAGCACTCTGAGGGTCGTACTTTGTAACTTCTTAATTTCATTATCCAAACTGATTTTGACATTTTCATAGTTTCAAGTATGTAAGATTCCAGAGAAAACGAAAGCAGCATAGCAGATGAACAGAAAGAGCGCTAACCAGTGCTGACGTTGCTGTGTGATAAACAGGCTGCTCCTTCTCTCAGCCCCCTTTGTGTTTTCCACCAAGTTAACCCTGTTTATTCCTCTTCCTGCAGACTTATCTATGACATCGCATCCCTCTGTGGGTACAGGGCTCACAATCGGAAAGAGAAAAATTTCTCTAAAACCCCGTCATTATGGCCCGTCGCCTATAAAAAAGCGTGCATGTTTTATTTTCCGTATAATATGCTGCATATATCCTAGAGATTTCATAGGGTCAGATTGTTCACGACCAAAAAAAATAAATTTTTATTTGGATAAAATTACTGGTTGATGAGGAAATCATCTGAATATTGTTTTATTTTTATTCTTGATATTAAAATTGGTGCTACCTGCAGGAAGGAGGCAGGATTAAGTCCAGCTCTGTATAGTATATAAAGGAGGTCCAGAGAGCTCTCGCTCCGACCACCGTCCGGCAGCATCTACTGCCTGCTTTGGGCTGTGGGCGGAAATGAGCAAATGGCACTTGCCCCTTAGTGTGTTACATTGCTTCATGATGCCTGCAATTCCAGAGTAAAAGCTAGTGAGTGTCTGACAGAACAGACACCGCGGGAGACTGTTTCTCTGCATGCCTGCTGGATCTGCAGGGGTGTCGTGGGGGAAACCTGCAATGGACCATTTCATATTCTAGATTGCAAGCTGTTGTTTTTTTTTTTTTTTTTGCATTTCCAGTTAAATGTCATTTGGATAAAAGCTTCAAATCTTAATAAAAGCTGTCAGAGGGCCTCAATCAGGAGGCTTAGGCACTTTATCTCTGAATCCATAGTCTGATTCCATTATGCATTTCCCTAAGTCACTGTAGGATGTATTGGTTTTGCGCCGGTTCTGCCTCTAACAATCTGGTTCCTCTTTTGGGCCTCGCCTTGAACCTCTCGAAGAACATCGTTTGGAAGTACAAATTTTCCCAGCTGAAGGGATCTTCCGACGATGGGAAGACACGCGTGAAGCTCCTCTTCCAGAATTCGGAAAACAAGCAAATCGAAATGAAGGTAAAATATTCCGATTAAGCTGTTTTTCTATATATAGCAATTTAAAGACCACTGCATATTTTGAAAATACAACTGCAGCCCTGTGGTTATACAAAATGCTCATATGATATTAAAAAGGCAACAGTTTGTCATCCATACTTGATAACATATGTTTTGCCTGCACCTGGCTTGCCTCTGCCCCACAGGAGCTGGAGTTTGCAAACCTGACTGCCGTCTTGCACTGTGTTCACTCGTTCATCGCTGCCAAAGTAGCCTCTATGGACCCCGTCTTCATCAACAGTCAGAACATCAGCAGGAAGCACGCACACAGCTAGGGCTGAGCAGACTTTTCCTCTGCACTTGTTTCTAGCCGATCTGCTATTTTATTAACATTATCTCTGTAAATATATTTATTCCTTTTTATTTTTGTAAAAGTCTTTAATTATTAGGGGAAAAATGTTTAAAATGAATGAATTTTGGCAATAGGGAGTTTTTTTATTGATGATTGATGAATCATATCAAAATCTGGTTGCATTTTACACAGTGACCCTGTAGAAAACCGTACAGCTACCTAGGATCTGTCTGTGTGTGTGAGTGGTGGGGTGGAATGTGCGTTGAAAGGTTTTAAAACTCATCGAAAGACAACAATTAATAAAGTCTTTCCACTACTGTTTATGCAAATGTAAATGACTGCATTTGTCATTGGCCTAAATGTTCATTTCCTTATTTCTGCATTATTCAGTTTACACTAGTCATTATAAAACATGCAGAATATTTTAAATTATGCAAAATTGTTTTTATGTAATTATCAGATTAACCAGTGAAATGATAATTTTTTTCAGTTAAAACTCCTAATACATAAATAAAGCAGATATTTTAGTTGAATTACATACCTGAGTGAAGGATATGTCCTGTGAGATGAATAGTTATTTATCAAAAGTGGTAAGTAGCTCCCAGAAAAAGCAATTAAATTACTTTGACTTCTAAGGCTAAGATGCGAAGGGGATTAATCTAAATTATTTTGAATGATTGGTGATTAATGCTTGCAATGGTGTGGTTTTAGAAAGAATATGTAATAGAACCCTTTAATATTCAGTTCATAAAAAAAAATGAATGGACTTTAACAGGATAATCACCCGTAGTAGATCAAGTGGGGTCTTTCGAAATGTCAAAATGTTTCTAGTCAAACCTAATTAGAGATTAAGAATCCTAATCTTGTCAGACATTAGTCTTAACTGAATAATTGCCACACTTGATTGTGTGTTCTTAGTATGGGTTTGCAAAATACATATTTAAATATATATTTAATATCATTGTAAATACATTTGTATACACACTCATACACAATTAGAAAGGAACAGACACAGGCAGTTTTTTTTTTTTTCAAAAGTGGTTGTACAGGGGAGAATGGTGAGCAATGTTTGCAAAGACTTTAAAGATCATTATAAGAAATTTAAAGGAGATATTGTACAAGTACAAGCCGGAGCATATTGAGGTATAAGTCAAGGCCAATCTCAGCAATAAATCACACTGTGAAACGCAAGCTGATTTTTCTTTGAGAGATACTGAGGATAAAATATAGAAGGATTGCTTAAACAATCATAAGAGGGGATTGCATGTATTGGATATTTTTTATCATAGCCTTCCTCAGTTAGCAAATTACAACTGTTTGATCAGGGGCATCTGCACTTTATAAGACTTCAGGTTTTGTCTTCAATGCGTATGCAGCACGAGTGAAGATTTAATATTTTCTTTAAAAAAAGCCACAGTGACCATATCTTGCACCCCTAAACCCTGGAAGGGTCCCTGGTGGGGCAGCGTAGGACACGTGACCTTGATTACACCCCAGACAAGAAGTCTGCTCATCACAGAGCAGATGCATGGACACACAATGGCCAACACAATGGGAAACGTGGATGCCATAGGAGAAACATGCAACTCCACATATATAGTGTGGGGGTGGAACTCAAACCCCCAGCACTGGGACTGTGAGGTAACTGAACCAGTGTGCTAGACTTCGACTTAGACTTTACCAATGTGTCGAAAATATAAGGTTCCTTAGTAAAGATATGGGTTACCAAGAAATTCAAAGAGCTTTCACTCTTAGAATGGTGACGTCTACCTAATGATCTGTTGCTCTTGGTAGTGAAAAATTAATGTTTCTCCTAAAGAATTTAGCTTCTTGAAAGTATTTCTTTGACATATCTTATATATAAACAATACAGACAAGTTAATAATTAGTCTTGCATCATTTATTGACAATTTCTTCAAGCTTTTTAACTGCTACGCCCTCTCTAGATTTTCGCACCTTTTCACAACACTTCAACTGGATTAATGTATGAATCACTTTGCAAGCACAAAACTCTTCTCTGGCTATTCCTTGGTGCACTTCCCCGGATCCTGCAGAAACCATTTATGGTTATGAAAGTTATGAAAGCCCGTACATCCTCTGAGGTAGGAGCAGTCTATAAGCCGTTTTCTTCCTTTCTGCGTTATTTGACACACGGTAGAGTCATGCACCGCAAACATTTTACCATAGTTTTAGAGTTTTCAATGTGCTGCTCAGCATTTATGGCAATCAATAATCTGTTTAAGGTGATCAGACTTTGTGTCACACCTAACACACCTATATGGCCACGGTCAAAATAGTTGTCTTACACAGAAGCAAATGTATGGCTTTTCAGGAATTATATCAAGAGAGCAGAAAGAAAAATAATAAATACACAAGCTTAGACCATAATCTTATGTTTAAGTGCATTAAAATATACAGACAATTACAACTTGAAGAAAAAAAAAGCCGCCAGATTTACAGTACCAGGTACTTTGAATCGCAAGCGAATTATATATTGTGTCAAAACCCTGACAGAGGCTTCTTCTGTATCCACTTCAGACTGCAGTCATGTACGTCAGGAGGACGTGCTCCTCAGACCAGCTTGCACAAGGATCTCCAGTGACGTCAATGAACCTCTAACCTCTCAAAACATCCCTACTCAAAAACGCAAAGCATAACAGAAGAGAGCTTTAAAACATTTGTATATTCATGCTTGTAGTATTGTATTTATTCATATTATGAGCCACAGTTTAATACGCTTTTTCTTGAGTTGGTTATTGATACTTAGAATATAAATCTGCTTATTGGAAGTACTCCAGTTGATTCATGAACAATTAGCATGGCTGAATTTTAATGTAATTAGGAATTATGAGAGTTTACCTCATAATTTGCTTATTTAGATGTTATTGCCTGGAGAGTTAATAGAAGTAATTGTAATTATTAAGATGAATCAACAATAGAGAAGCCACCTGTTAAATCCATCCATCCACCAATCTTCCTAATGCTGTTTCTTGTCAGTGACTGGGTGGCCTGGAGCCAATTCCAGGCAGCACTGGGTACAGCACTGGGGTACAGCACTGGGTACAGCACTAGGTACAGCACTGGGTACAGCCTGGATGAGATGCCAGTCCCAACTGGAACTTGAACCTGTAACAATGTTGTAACTAGTCAGAATCATACAGCCATACGAAGTAACCATAGTTATCTTAAGCTGAATAAACAAGAAGCAATTTCAGGGTTCTTCTAATTAAATGTTGCCCAACTTCACCTCTTAACCTGGAGCTTCAGGGTTTGAGAAATACAGTAGGCCTCTTTATGGGGGTCTGTGGTTTAGCATGTTAGGATGCTGTCAGTAGAAGGTCGCTGGCTCGCATTTGATGATCGGCATAGAGATTTTGCCATTTGGCCCTTGAGCAAGACCCTCGATTGCTAAGGAGACCACCTGATACTGCCTCAAAGAAAAATGTATGTCACTCTGGACAAAAGTGTCTGCTCAGTTAATAAAATCTGATGTTGTGCAATTAATGAACTTAAGTCATCCTTTAATTTAGAACTGAAACACCAAATTATCCAAAAGCAAAATTACTTCAGAAAGCAATTTAAATGAGTTTGCATATAAACGTAAAAACCACGAGGAGTTGTGTACCTCTGCAGTAAAAGCACGCGAGTGCCGGGTCACCACAGTGCTGAGAGGCAGTGAAAGAAAACCCAGGAACCATTTAAAATAAGGGTTTAAGTGCACTCTATGAAAGTCACAGGGGCACTGAGGGCAGATCTGCTAGCATCTCAAAGAGAAAACCTCTCCAGTGAGCAGGGTTACTGCAGCAGAAGCGCATCAGCATTGTGGGCAAATTCATCTAACGGTGAGAAATCCTGTGTGATGCGTTTACATCCGGTACAGCAGATTTATGATGATGACTCTGAAGCGGAGAATTCATTCTTCTGTTAAGTGAGAAGTGGTTTTCAAAATATTTATATATATGTGGGCTGTTCATCTTGTTTCTTTGATTCTATGTTGTACACTAGAAACTGGAAATTAGATCAATTTTTTTAGTTGCTAGTATTTTTCATCTGGTTTGTAGCAGTGATGTTGTACAACATGTAAGATGATGCAAATATGTCTGCAGTGTTTATATATATATATAATTTTTTTTTTTTTTAGAAAGCAGTTATGTCCGGTTATTTCTGGTTTATTACATCAATCCTGCTGTCTTGTGTTCTCCTCACATCTTTACAAATGGATGAAATGGGAAATGCCAAAAGTAAGATTCCTCTATTTACAATTCTGTAATTCCTAGTGGACATAAGCTGACACAGTTGTTCATTGATGTGGAAAATAAATTCAATGAAGCATCAATAATCTGTTTATACTATGCGATTATTTGCTCTGTAACTTTATACTTTCAGTATATATTTAATGGAAATTATTAGTGCTTACTTGATTTTTTTAAAAATAATTTAATGCTGACTATATCAACTGAAGATGACTGGTTGGCTGGTTTTGTCTATGGTTCTGCTCTTTAGGATATAGGGCCAAATTCATTATTGAGAGCTTCTAATATTCTTTCAGAGTTGAGTGTTTTTTTATTGTCAAAATATACAACAAACCATGATACAAAGCCAAATCATATCTTCATATGATCATGTGATGGTATGTGTGCTATATTCATCATCTCCAGAAAAACTTAAAACGAACAAGGACTCTTCATTCCAAGGCAGTCAAAACAGACCCATATCTTCCCCTTATCCTCTGAACAGGTAAAGGGTGGCCAATTGTTTAGTTCCCTTCTTTATTGTTTCATCTGTGATGGGTGTTATTAATACAGTTTGTGTTACTGAATCTGTCTATTCTTAAAGTGACAGAGAGGGAATCCCCCAGTCGTCACTGCACATGTTTACGCTACTCCGTCAGGCTGGGCCTGAAACCCAAGCCATTTCAAGAGCTGCGGAAGCTCAGGAAATAGCTCTGCAGTCATTAAAGGGGAAAGCAGCCAAACGAGTAAAGAAGGGCCTGAAATCAACAGGTAAACGGTCCGTTGGGCAACCTGAGTTCAAGATTATTATATCTATAGATACAACAGTGAGGGTGTGACTTCAAAAGTATCAGACTACCATTATATATTATTTGCTACTTATAAATGCTCCCAACTCATTGAAAGAAAAGAAAACCATTATAGCTTGTTTATAATTGTCTGTTAATAATTTAGAAAATGTTACAACCAAATTAATAACCTGATTATAATCCATTCATAATTCCTTTAGAAGGGTAGTCTTATTGTAAAGTGGTACTATTCATACTGTAGCACCAATGTTTCAATCCAATGCACTCAAAGTCAACAATCAATAGTTAGTTATGCATCTTTAAATACACTTTGATGGGACAGCATAAGTTCAATATACTGTAAAAATGTAAATGTGGGAAATGTATCCATCCATCCATCCATCCATTCATCCATCCATCCATCCATCCATCCATCCATTCAAAGCTTATCCAGTACAGGGTCCTAAAGCTGCCTGGAACCTATTCCAGGCAGCACTGGGCACAAAGCAGGGATATACTATGGATGGGATGCCAGTCTATCACAGGGTACAGACACACATTTACATATGTATTAAAAACTCTACTGGGTTAATATATGAATCACTTCGAATCATTGCATTTGGTTACATAATGTACACAAGGTTGGATATACTATACGGTATTTTTGGGGCAACCGCTGTGGATTATACATATATGACTTTTATTGTTAAGTGAATCTTGACAGCTCATAATTCTTGACAGTTTATTAGGCCTAAATAAAAGAAAAAGGTCTCGATCCTGCAATATTTCAGATAACATTAAACTTCTTGCTATCCTTAAGCTAATTGAAATTTCACAGAAAGGGCAGGATGTATAAAACGTTAACATTGTGGTCCGTTTGTTGTGCTTGATGCTGTAGAAAGATATTAGTTTGAAAGATGATTTTTGTGGCTGCTGTGATATATTTTTGATACACTATCTATCTATTTCCAGTTCATTTAGCCAAACTTAGAAATCAGCTAAATATGTACTGTAGGGTAAGTGGTAAAGTTAACCAAAGATTACAAACAAATTCAACATCCATCCATCCATCCATCCATCTATCTATCCATCCATCCATCCACTGTAACCGCTTGTCCTATGCAGGGTCCTGGAGGTTCTTGAACCTATTCTGGAAGCTATTGGCACAAGGCAGGGAACAATCTGGGATGGGGTGCCAACCCATATTCAATGTAGAACTAAAGCAATTATAAAATTAACGTTTCTTTTAAATACAGTTTTATGTACTCACCTTCATAAAAAGGGATTTGGGAGTTTAACAGATGGTTAGATTGAGTAAAATGATATGATCTGTAATTACATGCAATGAGATGCCCTCAAGTTTTAAATATATGCAGCTGCCAGCTTTATTTATGGGAATTTTTAGCACATTTTTGCCTGCATATCGGAATGTACATGCAGGGCAGCCAGCTCTGTTAAGGGACAGAAAATTATGCATTTTTCCCTCAGTCTATTCCAGCTTGCGGCACAGCTACAACCTGAGCTGTAACTTTATTTTGCGTTTACTTGCCCTTTAGTCTCTCTGCAAGCTGTGCTTGTTTCAGCTTCAGTACAAGATCAATATTAACACAAGATAAAATCAGATAAATGGGATCGCCCACTGGGATAGTCAAGCTGGAGCTGTATGGAAGATCATGTGTGCCGAGCAGCTAAAAGTGATTTCTTAGCCTAGTCATTTAGCAATAAGAAGCAACGGAGAGAAACCGAAGTGTAATACAACCTCGACCGGCAACTGCGAGCTGAACAGATGGTCACAGAAAACGAATGAATGGATGCTGATGCCGCTTGAGGATTCATCTTTATCATAAATGACGATTAAAGCAAAGTGACCTGAAACCCTGACTTTCTTCTGGAAAATGGGTGAATTATACATTGCATAAGAAGCAAAGTGGTCTTCCCCCGTCGATGCTGAGGAGCTTAGGGTTAGTGCGCGGGTCTGAGGCGGCATGAGGCCTCAGTGGGCAGCCCTGTCGCTTGGGAATTCGCATATTTACCGTCCTCATATCTTTATTCTCACAGTCCAAAGACAAAGCGTTAGGCTAATTGGTGTTTCAAAACGAACTAGAGAGCAGGAGCATTGTTAGGTCTATTTTGGAGGGGGGTTAAGTCATTTAGAGAACGACATATGAAAACGACTTGCAGGACAGCAGAGGTAGACAACATGCAAAACGACGCATGTCGTGTCACGTGTCGCCCTCCATATATATTGATAGAACTTTTTAGACAAAGTGGGAAATTTATGAAGCTTTACAAAACTTGATAATGTGAAAAAGAAAACTATTTTTTAAGTAGCCAATGCAGTAATATAATATAATATATTATTGATAATATTGATAATAATATTTATAATATAATCAGTATAATACTGAACACAGAGCAACAGTAGGAGCTTCTCCCAATACTACAAGATGTCTAAAAATATTTTAAATTTAACCCAAATTTTACCAAAATAACCAAAGGGTGAATTTCCCGAAGCCTTAACACTACGTTGTTCGTTGATCTTTTAAATAGAAATAATAAAAAAACACACACACGCACGTTTTATATTAATATTTATCTAAATGAACCCATTGCTAAATATGTCTATGTTTATATTGTATTTATTCAGGGGGCTGAGCAACTCTAGTTTTTAAATCCTAGAAATGCTATAGAGTATGACTGTACTGTACATTGTGATTTCCTGCCCTGTCATGGACTGGTATTCTGTGCAAGCTATAGCACAGCCTTGTGACCTATGCTGCCTGGAAAAGGCGGAGGGGCACCCAGGACCCTTATTACTGTAGGCTAAGCAGTTAGTAAGATGGCTAATAAGCCAAGTTTTGGGGGAAAAAAGATTATGTGTCTTTGAAAAGAAGTGCAATTTTGTTACTAGCAAGATTTTTGACGTATTTTTACCTATATTACTGTTTCAAGATGGTCCTACTTTAGAGGAAATTGAAGCTATTGCCAACCTCTCTGGCTGTCCTCTTCCAACAAAGTCAAATATTTGCCCCAATGGCTGTCTATCCAAAAAGTACCGGACGATTTCTGGAATCTGCAATAACAGGTAGGAGGGTAAATTATAAGTTCTTTTGGAAAAATAAGGAAAAAATATCTTAACTGGATAGCTGTAAACAGTGAAGTCTATGGTAACACTTTACTTGAGGGGCCACGAATAACATCATTATTAACCACAAACTAAGTCTTAGTTACATATTGCTCATATGTTTGTTCATCATTAATGAATAGAGATACAGACACTGTTGCTATATCTGTTAATTCTGTAACTACTGAAGGAACAAAAGAGAAATAATGATCTCATGTTTACTAATGATACTGTAGTGTTCCTCATGGGGAAATCCTCACTTTGCCAATGCCATCAAACTCCCCACAATACACAGACACATACTGTATGTAGATGAGAGCAAGCTTGGCAGTGAAGGGCACTCACTGGTGCCCATGGAGCTGGGGGTTAAGGGCCTTGCTCAAGGGCCCACCGACGTGATCCACAGATGTGACCTTCTGATCAGAGGCACAGAGATTTAACACACTGAGCCACAAGCTGACCCGCATCTTTAATGAATCATGACACATCTTTTATCTGAAAAAGCTACTATATTCACTCACAATTTGTACTTCAGTAATAACTGAATTACTACTAAGTATTTGTACCCCCTCAAGTAAAGTAGGTAATGCTTTGAGACACAATGTAGTAGTACACACTTACTTAATGCATTAATTAATCATTAATGAAGTGTTAGTTCATAACTAGTAAATTATGATGTTCATGTAAACCATGCAGGAAATATATCAGTTAATTACTAATTAGTTACCGATTAGTTAAGTATTACAGTATATAATTCCTGAATGGAATACATGAACTGTCATGATTAGTCAATGATGAACAAGCATTTGATCAGACCTTAACTAACACTTAGTTACTGGTTAATTAATGCATTAAGTGATTATGTAGTACTACATTACTAGTGCCCCCTCAATTAAAATGTGACCATAAGATGGTACCAAGTCTATTTTATATAAGCCAGTGGGTGTACATTTGTGCCTATGGGTTTGCAGGCATTTATCTGTTCAAATTACCAAGCTACGTATTAAATTCTGGTATATAATGGGGCTGAGAACTGAGTAGCTGTCAATGATTTGCATTGGACACCATTCACTGCTAAGGACGTCCTTTCCTTCAGGGTGTGATACCTTTACAATAAGTACAGTTGTAAGAATCATTTCATGGGTCTTTGAAAATCCCAGAGCTGCTGTGTCTTTAGCTGACTCTGTCTGTGGAAGATTGTGGAGTCATGTGACACTAACTGTGGTACCAAGGTGCTGCTTTAGCTCATCTATAATGTATATGTTGCGCTGCATATGTTCTGCATAATGGAGGTCAGATATGAGATACTCAGTTTCACATTCTGGTTTATATAGTACGCAAACCATCACTATTTGTACTCCTGTTTTCTACAACTTTGTCATGAAATATATGCAGAATGAGGCAGCAGGGTTGAATTTCATGGAAAAGCCTTTGATCAGGTGGTAAATCTACATCTGTCAAATGATCACTAATGCTTTCACAATAATGAGAACACACCATCTCTTCTCTTTTACTGGACTAATCATCATTATGTAGGGAATGCTCTCATTTTTATTAATAATATTCAGCTTTTATATTTAATTGAAGAGCATCTATTTATATGTAGGAAGATAGGATTTCATCCATAGTGTTTTGATGCTTGGACCATTATACACACATAATTACCATACAATAAACGTTCCAATGCATTTGATTGTGATGTTGCAATATTTTTAATATTTTAATATTGTTTTCAGACATAATCCATTATGGGGAGCAGCTGACACTGCATTGGCACGGTGGCTCCCAGCAGAGTATGAGGATCAAGAGGATCAACCCAAGGGCTGGGACCCAGGGCACTTACACAATGGCTTTCGGCTACCTCTCGTGAGTGATATGGTGCACTGGTGAAAAAAAGTAAATAGAGGAATAAGCATACAAGTAAAATACATTGTTAACATCACAACAATGCGTGTATGTATGCACATCTAATTTACCTACAGTAATATATGTGTTGGGAACCGAAAAACCAAAATCGTCATGAAAATGAAATGTTGTAATTAGAAAACTATATTACAAAGCAGAAAAATCTTACAGGAAAATCTTGCAAGTATATGCTTATAATTAAATGTAATTATATTCCTATATCACACATCATAGGATGGGTGGATGGATGAATGCATGCATATATATATATATATATATACAGTTACCAAAAATATATTGATAATTAAAATATGTTTCTCTGATTACAAAATGCAAACATTTAAATAATAATTGGAAGATGATTATGTCATTGTTTATGTTCTGGTTCTGACAGCTGAATGTTTGAATATGTAAACAGGTGCGGGAAGTCAGCAACAAAATTATGCAGAGATCAAGCAAGCGTGTCTCAGAGGATGATGCATATTCCCAGATGCTGGTGGACTGGGGCCAGTACATCGACCATGACATTTCATTCACTCCACAGTGTATAGTCAAGGCTGATTCTTTTGGAGGACCGGACTGTCTAGAAACCTGTGAAAACATTAATCCCTGCTTCCCGATTAAGGTATCTGCTCGTATGCAAATGGTAGAAACGTCATATACATTCGCAATTTTCAGTTTTAGGATATTTGCCAGATTCCCAGCATTTTCTATATACAAGGGAATGCAATACAGGTATACTTCACTCTGGGGAGAACTATATGTTTCTGTTTTCCGCACTGTACAGTCTTTTATATACTTTTAATCCATGCCAGTGTCTATTATTGCTTTTATTAAATTTTAAAAACAATATCATAAATGGAAATTAATAATCATACAAGCCATCATGAATAATGATGTGAGTAATTTGGGAAATATACAAATTAATAAGCAAAAAGGGTGGCACAGTGGGTCAGTGTGTTACGTTATTGACTAGGGCTGTTCCTGGCCGTTTGAGTGATTTGCATGCTATTCCTGTGTTATCTAGCTTCTTCAGGGTACCCTGGTTTCTTGCAGCTAGGTGAACTGGTGACTCAAAACTGCCAATAATGTGTGGATGCACTGGGATTCCATCCTGCACATTTGTTTGTATTGTGCCCTGTCTGGGATAGACTTCAGGCCCCGACTGAAAGAGCTGGATGGATAAATCTTTTGAGAGAATTATAATGTTGCATCAAGTATAATGCGTTGCCTGTTTCCTTCAAGTTGACGTGACTCATTCATGTTAATTGTGACAATGAGCGATTGTTGCCGTTGCAGTTTCCAATAGAAATGCGATAATACCATACAATGGCTGACGTCACGGGTGTGGCAATGACCCAGTGTTATGTTGCGTTCTGATACTGGAGTATCAGTTACCATTAATTCTAAACGAATGAGAAGGCACTCACAAAGATTACTTACACTATTTTGACATCTCAGAATCTATCACTTTATTATATTGTTCGCATATTATTAATATAACAAAGTATAATAATTCCCATTCAAATCACAAGACCATTGTTCTGCACATTGGATTTAGCTATGTAGCTTTGGCAACTTAAAACTGCTTTCTGAAAATCATCCCATATTTTGAGGTTACATGGAAAAATAACTTTCTACCTCAAATGCTGGACTGGATTTCCTATTCATTCAATCACACAGGGTGAGCCATTTGAAAAAAAAATATTGTCAGAATTCATTGTGGACTGTTTTAAATATCTCCCGGCTGTCAAGGACATACAGTACTGTATACACTTTGATTTAAATATGCAGGGATAATTATTATGATTTTTTATATTTTCAAAATTTCTTCCTGCTTGGACCCAGACAGTGTTCATGGTTGGCTGGGATTTGATTTGAGAATTATTCTGCATTATTAGCAGTTTTCTGATTCCATGGGTTTTGTTTGGCTTTATGACAGAAGCAAATTGAACTTCACTTGCAGATCAATCCATCTTCCATGCCCTTATACGGGATAGGGTTTGGGGGGGTGGGTACAAGGCAGACTCTTCACAAAATTCCATTCACCATTACAAGGCACTTGTATGTAAACCCTATGGGCAATTCAGAGGCGACCATTTACACATTTTGACTATAAAGGAAACCCAGAGTAGCCAGAAGACATTCATGGCAAGAACAATCTCTACACAGGGGTTACCGAATTCCAGTCCTGGTTTGCCAATCCACGACACAGTTTGCAGATCTCCCTACTCTACACACTTTATTCAGCTCACCAGTTAATTCCTAGGTTTAGTAGTTGTGTTTTAGCAGGGAAATCTGCAAACTCTGTTGCAGACTGGCCCTTCAGGACTGGAATTGGGGAACCCTGCTGGGGCTGGATTCAAAGCCACAATTATGCAGATGCGAGACAACAGGATGATTCACTGAGCCACAATGCAACCCTGGTCCAGAATAAATGCTTTTACTGTGTTTCCAAGAACGGTGACTGTAAAAATACTCCCATCTTGATTATATATAAACCTAAAATACATTTAATTATGCACATATACCAAGTGCATTGCTGTCGATTTCATTCCATTTTTATACCATAAAACATTCCATATTCTCATATTGTTCGGCACGTACAGTAAGAAAAAATCAAAAACATACAAATGACATTGAGAGACAATCATAACCTAGAATTTGAAGTAGGGATGAAGGGATTTCTTCACTGCTTTCCTGTCATCGCAGATTCCCCCGAATGACAAACTGTCTGGGAAAAGAAGTTGTCTGCCATTCTTCCGCTCTTCTCCTGCCTGTATTACTCTGCGCACGGACGGTGAGAACATCCCACTGAGGCCACAGCGGCAGCAGATGAACGCCATCACATCCTTCCTGGATGCTTCCACGGTTTACGGCCACACGCCGGCCCTGGAGGGCCTGCTCCGTAATCTGTCCAGTCCGGAGGGCCTGCTCGCTGTCAACACCCGTTTCTCCGATGGGGGCTTCCCATACTTACCCTTTGTGCCCGGCATCCCCTCGGGATGCATCCAGGATCCAGGTGAGCTGCGGGGAGAGAGGGTGGAGTGCTTTCTGGCAGGAGACAGCAGAGTCAGCGAGATCCTGCCGCTGTCTGCCTTGCACACGCTGTGGCTCAGGGAGCACAATCGTATCGCCGCCAGTCTGAAAGAGCTCAACGGTCACTGGAGCCCCGAGCAGACCTACGAAGAAGCCCGGAAAATTGTCGGCGCTTTACATCAGGCAAGTCGACATGATAAATATACATGAGAACCGCCGAAGCGGCATTACACAGGTACCCCTGATGACCCCCCCCCGCATAAAAATGAACCTGTGCCATTAACAGCACAAGAGGTACAAAAAGTACAGGTGAGTCTCATGAAGCACTTTAATATTTCAAGGTGGAGAATCGAGTTATTCGATTGCAAAGTTGATGAACCAACATAAAATAAATTATTTTAACTAACAATTATTAGCTATTGTTATTTCATATAATGTCCTCCTCAAAAATGTTGACAGTTTTCAATATAATGGCTCATTTATTCAGCATCACTTTAGTTGAAGGGCCACAAATACTTAGTAATAACTCGGTTACTATTGAAGTACAAATCATGAACAAATACAGAGATAAAAACAATACGAGATAAAAGTTGCATCATGATTCATTAATGAAGAAAAAACAAGAGATTAGTGTGTAACGTGTTATTCATTACTT
>JAABNX020000030.1:18606851-18618594 GCA_015163995.2 Mormyrus lacerda
TATGCAAGTAGGAATAAACCAGCAACTAGAGGGCAAACCGAACAAGTCCAAGTCACACAATCAAACACAATCAAACAGCCATTCATTGAAATGAATCCCAGAGAAACAGAGAGATACAGTTTGCCAGAATACGAAGAAGGTAAATCAGATGAAACGTAAGTAAAATATCTTTGAGCTTGGGAGCAAAGCTATCAACCAACTCAACTGGAGCTGGATTTCTTGCCTATACATTTCTGTATCAGGTAATCTAACCTAATCAACAGCTCAGTTTAGTCGAGTCCTTCATGTGAAAAACCAGTGGATTAGAAATAACCAAAGCCCAAGACTGAGCTAATTGTACTAATCAGAGTGAGTTTAAATAGCCTTATAGATCAGTGTCCACGAAGGATGAGCACAGCGGCAGCAGATACCTTCTGAACTGAATGAGAAAAGAGAAGTAAAAAAAGTGACTGTCACTGTCCAGAATAACGAGGGCGAACTGGCACCAAAGAGTGTAACGAGGGCGAACTGGCACCAAAGAGTGTATTTTGTTGCCATTGTGAAGGGGGGGGGGGTACCTCTATATTTCGCTGATTGTCGGTGAATGCCAGTGCTGAAGTGATTCTCTAACTCCTCAGAGGCCAGTCCACGCCTGCTTTCATGCAATTCTATTGTTTATTAATTGCAGCTTAATTATATTATAAAGGACTGTAGTATGTGCTCGAACAACATTGATCATTCGTATATTTCCTTTTATCCACAGATGTAAATGCTTGAGCACATCCAATTATGTCTACACTAAGGCCATCTTTAACTGCATCAAGGCGCATACTGCATGCCTGAAAGTCATGGATTCTGATGCAACATCTATAATCTATATAAAGTCTCAATGGCTAATGCACTTTTGAACTTCTTAATCTAACAGTAAAAGCAGGTTTTCACTGTTTATAATTGATTCTTTTTTTCATTCTGTTATATTCATTAAAAAATTCTCTTTGTACTGGAATTTTACCCATATGTCATGCTATGAAAATAAGCCCTAAACCATGGAATGAAAGACTAAAAATCCCACTATAAAGTGCATTTATTTTCCTTTCCCTATTTGTGGCAAGTCCATGTTATTTTATTCATGTTTGGTGCCATTTTCCAGCTGATAAATACTGCTTTAATATTTCAGTTCCTTATGTAGCAAACAGGTGTCCAGGAACACTGATACAAAATAACCCTGATTTTTAAACTGCATTCAGCTCATAGGGATATTTAGCATAGGGATATTCATCATGAAAAAAGTGCATTGTGACAGAGGTGGGTGTATCCATTCTAGCTATTATAAAGTGAAATGACTTATGGCAGATAGCTGTGCAATACGTAAATTATATAAAATATGCTTTGTAATATTCAGATACTAGCACACTACTGAATCATACCGCTATGATCATTTTCAAAGTTAGGCTGTCTTTATATTAAGAGGACAATAGCACAAAGTACAATTTAGTAGATTAATCATTAATAAAAATGTATTATTTAATTTCAGAGATTCTTTGCAAGAGAAGCGCATTGCAGATTACAAAAAAATGTATAATCAGTACTGATATGATAAGACGAAAATTTTTGCACAAAAGCAATATACTTAATTTTATCTTTGTGTATGATTGACTGGGGAAATTGCAAGGAAATCTATTGATCAGTCAAGTGTGAAACGACAAGCATATAAAATGGGGGAAAAGGCTGAATTAAAAGATTTAGAAAAAGTATAGAACCAAACCTTAAACCCTTGAAAAATACAAAGCAAAGGCAAAATCACGGAATTCGGTCTACCCTGGGTTCATCATGAGTTCACCAGTAACTAAGTATGAGCAAGAAGACAATCTGTTCACTTTGATCACTGTTTCTTAACTGCCTCAGGCTTAAACTTGGAAAAAATGCAAACATATAGAGCTTCCTGTTTCTTAGGCCGGATTCAAACATTCCAGCAGGGGCTAAAAACTCCATAAGGCAAAGCTGACTTAGAAAGCTGTCCATCAAACAGACGGGGTTTAGGGGGGAATATTGATCCTGCCAACTGAAAGCTTAAACGAGGGGTTTACTGTTATTTTCACACCCAAGATTTTAAACCCTGAAAGTTGCATTTAATTCAAAAGTCTTAAAGGAACTGAATTTCTGTATGCATTTAAGATTGAAGTTTAACCTCCCATGCAATCCCAAAGTTTTGTGTGTGTGTGTCTGTGTGTCTGTGTGCATGTGTGTAAGAAGAAAAAAACAAAACACACACACACACACACACATATATATATTAGAAATATAAAAATTCCATGTTTTCAGTTTCATGCAAAAAAACTTCCTATTTGAGGACAATGAATGACTCACCAAAATGTCTTTACAGCTACAAATTATAACACTCTAATATGTTGGATATTGAAGTAACTGTCATGTGAGGGAATACAGCAAATGTATGTGTGGACTTTATTTTTTTTCTTAGGTAAAATTAATGAACAGATGGTAACTTTCTATGAATGCCAGAACTATAAATCTATAAACACTCTATAAACACATGCAAATCACATTATATTGCATTCATAAAGCATTACAATTATTGCTATAAATATTTATAAAAAAGGCATAACACATTACAGCCATGTTTATTGTTCATCGTAAATGCGTTATGTAGCTCTCGGCTATAATGCACTATTGACACCTTCATAATGCAGTACAAAGCATTCTTAATCCTTATGCCGACATTTATAATTCATTATGATGGTATCTGTAGTGCATTATGGAGCTTCATTGGAGCTCATGAAGTTTTGTAATAAACATACAGTATAGTGCTTTATTACTGTCAATGTCAAGATGCCATAATGCTTTATTAATGGTCAGGAAATATCGACCATTATAATGCATTATGAAGGTGTCCATAATTCAATATAGATGGCAGTTTTAAGTGAAGTGTTGCCGAACATCCTACTTAC
The DNA here is from genome assembly GCA_015163995.2 of Mormyrus lacerda. Classification (NCBI taxonomy): domain Eukaryota; kingdom Metazoa; phylum Chordata; class Actinopteri; order Osteoglossiformes; family Mormyridae; genus Mormyrus; species Mormyrus lacerda. The sequence goes on from JAABNX020000030.1 coordinate 18,609,797, forward strand.
TCTATAAAGAGGTTAGAAATCATGAATAATGTTCTACTGAGCTATTTTCCATAGTCATTTTTCAGTGCTCACCCACAAATATTGCAGAAGAATGTTTAAAAAACTGTATTTTGTTTTGGATTGTATTGCCTTTTTTTAAAGCACAAGAAACGCACATCTGCCCATATCACCATTCTCCTGTGCTTCACTAATGCTTTAAAAATGCCATGACAGTGTAAAATGTGTGTGTGTCTGACTGCCACCCCCAACATGAACAAAGACAGAAGGCACTTTAAGGCCTGTTGCCGAATCCCAAAGTCACTACTGGTCTACGGTTGGCATATTGTTGGATTTAATAGCAAATGCTAGTACTGATGCACTTCACTAACCTACATCACAGAATGACTCTCCTCTCCATCAGCTGAAATTTCAGTGCTGACTAAACTATATTGGCCACGGTTCACTAGTCACCGCAATGAAAATAGATTATCTGGTCCTCTAACAAGTAAATAATCTCTTTGAAATAAGCCCCTACTTGACCTGGGTCTATGGCATGTGTCTACATTATAAATAACTGCTTGCTTAATAGTAGATCAATGGAAATGCAGCTTTATAGCCCCATAGAGACATCCATCCATCCTCAGTAACCACCTGTCCAGGACCGGGTCTTGATGAACCGGAAGCCTGTTCCAGGAAATACAAGGCAACGCAGACATGGAATGCATCAATTCTCAATTAAGCCTAACAGGGGATTTAAAGCCACCATTTTTCCTAACTACATGTGTTTGCATAAACAAAATAGGACCTGTGACCATCCTTCAATCCATTATCCGCTGCTTATCCGGGGTTTGGGTCGCGGGGGTAGCAGCTTCAGGAGAGATACTCAGACCTCCCTCTCCCCAGCTAACTCTACCAGCTCCTCGGGGGGGACACTGAGGCGTTCCCAGGCCAGCCGAGAGATATAGTCCCTCCAGCGAGTCCTGGGTCTGCCCCGGGGCCTCCTCCCTGTAGGACATGCATGGAAAACCTCTCCGGGTAGCCGCCCAGGAGGCATCCGCACCAGGTGTCCAGACCACCTCAGTCGCGAAGGAGCTGCGGTTCTACTCTGAGGCCCTCCCGGATATCCGAACTTCCCACCCTATCTCTAAGGGAGAGCCCAGACACCCTGCAGAGAAACCTTATTTTGGCCGCCTGTATTCGCGATCTCATTCTTTCGGTCTGTGGGCCCGTGAAGCACTTTGTAAATCTTCTAGTTCAGTGTTTCCCAATCCGGTCCTCAGGGACCCACACTCGGTCCATGTTTTTGCTCCCTCAGAGCTCCTTGTATGACAGTCCACATTTTTGCTCCCTTCCAATTCCCGGGTCCCCAAGGACCGGATTAAATTAATTGATATTCGAAGGAAACGGACAAAAGCAAAGAGAAATATACTAACTTCATAAAAATCTGCTAATATGTAAATCCAGCCCCTAGCACTAGAGGTGTGGGGCATCCATACCTCCCCACTTTTAAAACGTGTGGATCACAATTCATGGCCACGTGATTTCTGTACCTGTTGATAGCACAAATGTTAATTCAAGCAAGCTAAACTCTGTCAGAAGTGTCCATAATCCGCTAGAAGCAGTCAGTTGTCTCGCGCTGGTCGTTCCAGCCCACGGGCAAGAATGCCAAGTTTCAGAGCCATCGGCTGAACAAACAAGAAGGTTCTGCAGAGGCTTTTATTGCTTTCCAAGTGTAATAAAACACAAGACCCGGCATCGAGCCTGGGTGCAGTGAAAAAGTCGCAAGCGGCAGCCAACAGCTACTTGAGCCATGCACTGTGATCACTTTGATCAGACTGCTTTTATTCCACGTCCAAAAATAACTGATGCGCTAAACCTCAGACCGGAACAAAGACCTCTGAAATGAGATGCCTTGCCAATTATTTTTACCCATAAAACGCTAGCGTGAAGGATGCAACTGTACTGCTGTTGGAAAAAAGCCTCAAATGAGACGTAAGCAGCTGATACCATCCTGAGTTTCACTTCAATATTGATGTCGCTTAAAAATTTACAACTATACTTTAACTTTCTTTGTATGATGTTCTCATTGAACTGGTACAGAAGTGTGTTGAAAAAAATAAGATGGAGGACAAAGGAAGGAATATCAATATCTGATTCATTCTCTTAACAAGGTACAAATAGGTAAACAAAAGGGGTATCAAAATTGACACTGCAAACAGCTATTGCAAAGTCGCCACTTAATTTGGCACTGACTGTACACACTGAATAAAGCTGTTCAAAGGTATCCTTTTGCTTTTTAATTATCCATGGAGTATTATTTTCATTGGGTGCTAATTGGGGGTGGAACGGTTTCACACATTGGGACCAGGGTTTGCATCACCATCCCAACTGTGTGTGTGTGGAGCGCACATGTTCCCCCCATGTAGTCCAGGGGTGTCTTCTGGGTACTCCGGTTACCCATCATAGTCCAAAAACATGCTAAGGTGAATTGGACTTGCCAAATTGCCCCTAGACGTAATTGTGTGAGGGAATGGTGTGCGTGCCCTTTGATGGGTTGGCATCCTATCCTGGATAATTCCCTGTCTATAGCATCTGAGATTGGCTCCCTACCCCTGTGGCCCTGTGTAGGATAAGCGAGTACAGAAAATGGATGCATGCTAGCTAGGCAGCAATCAAGTCATGGATAATTCTCTTTGCAGGTACGCTTGGCTCATTCCTTCAACTTTTCGCTTTCTTCCTTAACATTTGCCTTTGATAGATACAGCTATTGGTTTTGTCACTTCACTGGTTAAGAACTGAACACTGGTTCCTTATGCTAAAATCTTTAGCAGCCTAAAATGGAGAAACAATAGGTTAAACAATAGGCTCTATAAATCACTGCCAGGATCGCAATCCTACTCAATAAACACCAACAAATAAATATTGAATGTGTAGAGAAAAGAAAATATCTGCTTGACTGCTGCAGGAGACATTTGGAGACCTTTGAGAAAAGATTCGCAAATGAAACCTGCATTCGATTATATTCAGTGCGTTTCAGTATGATTATATATTCACTTTGGCATCACTGTTACGAATGAAGGTATTAGATGTAACTATTAAGTGACACATAATGCTCATTCATGTTTGTGTTATATTGTCCTTTTAGTTATGCCCGGAATATAGCTGGGGAGGTTTTTATTAGCAAGCAGTGTTTGTAGCAATTTTTTTGTTATGTGTTTTACTATTACTGCAAGATGATCGTGTTAAAACAGAGATACAGATATGCGCAAAGCCAATATGCTAAAAAATAAACAATATAAGGAAAATAAAACAAATGGAAGTTCTTTTGCAAAAAATGTGCAAGCAAGAAAGCTTTAGTAACGTGAATTTTTTTGTCAGTTTTTTTCTGATGCTCTGATGCTTTGCATGCGAAAAATAAGACGCATGCAGAGAAGTGGTACAAGATGATGGCTATTAATTATGCCTTTCTTTACATCTCTTCCCATAAACTGTGGGAAGTCACTCCTTTCATAAAGCTGGTGGCCATGCATTGTAATTATCTCTGGCAGCACAAGTGTTGTTGTAAACGTTGCCTTAAGCATAACATTACTGCTCCGGAGGCCACAAGCCACTTCTACATATCGGAGATACACGGAATCACTGATGATGTTGGACTATTGCTCCTTGCTAAACAAGGGGGGAGATGAGATAACGTCAGAAGCACAGGGCAGAAGCACAGAAGGGGCTAGGCAGAAAAGGGGCCATTTAGTGAAATCCCAGGTTAATTAAAGGGGTAGCGCTTCTCAGTTATTTTTTCTACATAGTCCATTGTTAACGATTCAAATGATGCCCAGGACTAGGGGGATAGGGTAGGGAGGCAGGGAAACCTGATAGGGAGATTTCACAAGAGGATTTCATATTAGAAATCTCGGAACTGATACAGAGCTGCTGCATTATTTATATATCGTCTAAGAAAAACACAGGAAGGTGAAATCAACAGGGTAGGATGTAGCTAAGCTCTCATACGGCCAATTAATGCATAACGTCTTGATGTTTGTCTTCTTGTTTTAGCCTGAGATTTTGTATATACATGCTGTAGTGAATGCACAAATAATATTCTACCCTGTTTCTCTTTCTACCTCTGATGTTTGTATAGTCTGCTAAGTCCTATGGAAGATTTATAGGGGCTCATTCCAGAGGGTAAGGGTAGCTAGAAAAGACTCAAAAGAGCTGATACAATGTCTTCAAACCATCCATCATACTGTTATACCATCCATCCATCTATCTTGTAAATCAGGGTTTCTCAACCCAGTCCCTGGGGACCCTCAGTCAGACCATGTTTTTGCTCCCTCCCAGCTCCCCACCTGACAGTCCACATCTCTCACAACTCCTGGGAGCAGAAATGTGGACTCTTTGACTCCCCAAGGAAACAATGTTATAAAGCTCATAAAGGGTAATGGTAAGCTTGGAACCAATCCAAGGAAACATAATACCCACGGCAGGGGAATGCCCTGGACTGGATGCCAGTCCGTCACAGAGCTCACCACTATCGCACGCTATGGGCAATTGAGAGATGAATGGAAATTCAGTGTCACCTAACTGCATGTTTTTAGACTGTGAAAGGACACCAGAACACCTAGAGGAAAGAGGAACTTGCAGAAGCCTCAAGCACACAGAATCACGACTGGAAAACCTGGAGGCCACGGAGCTAAACATTGCAGCAACCAAATCAGCTCCTATCAAATCAAAGTTTATTTATGAAATGCACAGCAGTACAGCAAACAGCGGTACATGCAGACAATGAAACGGGTTTCGCGGAGGGCTCTCTACAGTAAGAGAAATATGTAAAGAAGAACAAATAAGTAAAATTGCAAGAATAGAATAGTAAAATACCTTTACACACACATGAACTTTAATGACATCCCAGAGTTGGCCCACCCTTTTACAGCTATAACAGCTTTAACTCTTCTGGGAAGGCTGTCCGCAAGGTTTAGGACTGTGTTTATGGGAATTTTTGAACACTCTTCTAGGAGAGCATTTGTGAGGTCAGGCACTGATGACAAGAAGGCCTGGTTCCCAGTCTCTGCTCAAATTCATCCCAAACGTGTTCTAGGAGGATGAGCTCAGGACTCTGTGCAGGCCAGTTAAGTTCCTCCACACCAGACTCATCCATGTCCTTATGGACCTTGCTTTGCACACTGGTGTGCAGTTATATTAGAACAGGAAGGGGCCATCCCCAAACTGTTTCCCACAAAGCTGGGAGCATAAAATTGTCCAAATAGCTTCAAATGCTGCAGATTTGAGAGTTCCTTTCACTGGAACCAGGGGCGCCGCTACCAATTTTGGGCCCTATGACAAAATATGAGGTTGGGCCCCCCCACCAGTGTTATTATTAATAAAGGAGATCTCTGGGGGCCCCTAAAGGGTGTGGGCCCCGAGAATCGTCATCGTTTACCCCCCCTTTACAGCGCCCCTGACTGGAACTAAGAGTTGCTGACGTTCCCAATTGCAGTACTTTGTCATAATACCACTAACAGTTGACTGTGGAATATGTAGTAGTGAGGAAATTTCACATATGGACTTATAGCACAGGTGGCATCCTATCAGGGTACTATGCTTGAATTTACTGAGCTCCTGAGAGTGACCCATTCTTTTGCAAATGTTTGTAGAAGCAGACTGCATGTCTAGGTGCTTGATTTTATACACCTGTGGCTATGGAAGTGATTGGAACACCTGAATTCAATGATTTGGAGAGGTATTCCAATACTTTATATAAATACATATGTTGATATAAAACAATGATAAAATAAAATAGAAATGTGAAAATGGTCTATACTAAAAACACACACTTTCCTATTGAAATTTAAGGGCGGTTATGCAGCATTTAAGATGCATAATGATTAAAAGTGCCCTTATTGGGAATATTTGACAAAATGAACTGCAAGTTCAGCTTTGTTCTGCCACATATGAATTTATTAGAGAACTCATTTATGTGTCAATCTACTTCAGACACTAAAGCGTGAGGTTTGATTAATAAAATGGTTGCCCATATACTTTCTGTATGCATAACTTGAAGTAAAATGATCTATTTAAAAGGCTGCAAAATCCTGAGCAATTCATGAAGATGTTCTTGCTGGTTATTTTTGGGATTGTCAATGATCTCCTCCATGATGGCGCTGAGGATAGGCTAGGCCTTTTCAACTCAAGTGGGCCTTATAAGATTCAAGGTTATGAGCAGAGTAGATAAAAGGTGTCTGCCTGTTACACTGATTAATGTGGCAGATAGTACTCTCATCGCAAAAACATGGCATCACCCTTGGCACTGCGGGATTGAGGTGTTAGTGCTGAGAAAGAGCGGGAAAGCAAAGTACTTGCTCCCTGGCCAGTGAACAACCTTACGAAAGAGCAGGGTTTAACTGACAGTGGATTTGCACTATTGGAAATGTAAGCCATTAAAGAAGTTCTCTTAGCAATTCCTCTGTATTGATGGAGCTGATTTAGAAAGGACTCATTTGAAGTGAGGTGGACATGAGCCCGAATAACCTATTAAGATGGTCTCTAGTGGGTCCATCTCCACTGCCTGGGTTAAGTAACATCAAGGGAATAGATGCCTACTGCTTTCTAAGAACTGCTTTCTAAACTCTGGAGAATTTAATGATGGTGTGACATAGATATTATATTTCACATACGCCTTAGATACATCAATATTCCTGATCAGATTGCGCTTATTAAAGTGTTAGATTGTACCGCAAGCCTTCTTTAGGATGACCTAGAATCACTCTCCAGTTTGCTAAGGGATTTTTTTTTTTTGTCCTTTGACCTTCACATCAACTGAATACCAAAGGCAGAAAGTTCCACTGTAACTATTGTAAAAAGGTATTTGTCTAGTCAAAATCTTGTGGACACTGATCCATGTGATAAGGACAGGTATGACTCGGGAACAGGAAGTGGGAGTTAGGTCAGCTTAGACTCAAGTAGAGACTGGAGTTTTGGATTCGTGGAAAAATCTAGAGATCAGTCCCCGCAACAACAGCCTTTGGGACTAAACACCCTTAGACCCACTCAGTGATCCAGCCCTTCAAACGGGCTCCTGCAAAGGCCTCTTCCTTTGTCTGCTGCTTAGCCTGTGAGTGTTGCATGTCAGCACCTCTGTATTCTTTTATACACTGGTCATTGTGCACCTGTCTAGCAAAAGGGTTGACTGTTGCAGCAGAGATAGATTTTCCACCCTGGGAATGGCTACCTGCACAGACACGTGACTGCATGATGGGCTGACAGGCCTTGTAGAACGAATGTTTTCCCTCAAGAGAGGCGACGGCGTAGCAAATGTGCAGACTTGCGTCACTCTTGCAGTACTAGTGCCTTGATTGCAGTCATCATCATTGCCAATACTGTGTGAGATTGGTATTTAAGGATTCAATTGACAAAGGCTAAGCATATTTTATTGAAATCAGGTTTCCTGCTTGATTTTGACCTGTATTCAGTGGTTGTGAAAATGGCTTTCATTTGCAATGCTTTTATGCAAGGTTGTTGTCAGCCAGCACTTTACATAAGTTTTAGTCTGGAGGAAATGAGCAGGATATGAACTTCATCAAAGGAGAGTCATTTAGAGTATAAGTGAACAAATGCGGTTGTAAGTAATATAAAGAAACGTCTTGATTGCAAATAACAATGATTTAAGGTCAGAGAACACAGCAAAGTGGTCAAGCTGCCGGATGCAAGGATCTAATGCAGTGCAGACGCCTGCCAATATGTGGATGCAGTGCAGATGCCTGGCAGTACATGGATGCAGTGCAGATGCCTGGCAGTACATTGATGATATGCAGGTACCTGGCATTACACTGGATCCGGCTGCATTGCATCCATTCTCATGTCTTTGTTCCTATTACGTCATAAATTATCACTTGATTGATCCTGAATGGGAAATCTCCACAAATAATTCATCCATCCTACTATCTTGATACTACTTCTCCTGGTGAAGACCATGGTGCTTTTCATTTGCAAATGACTAATTTAAGTACTTAAACTGTTTATATGTTGACTACACCTTAACACAGCTGAGAAATAGACGCAACAGAGAGATCTTGTTTTAGTACAACACACCACATTTTACGCAAGGAATAGCACAAAGATAAGGGGGTAGAAAACTAAGAGGTGTACTTCACTGTCATAGTAATATCAGCACAATGTTTTAGACACATGTCAAATCTTATTTCAGTTACATTGGTCTTGTATGCAAAGCAGTACCCTAGTCTCATTTCAAACTCACGTTGTAGAGCTACCTTTACACACCTTAAGTATATATATCTGTAAAACTACATAACACATTAACACATTCACTCACATCACACATACAAATTTCCATCATGATTTGGAAAAACAGATGATCTGATCCATTACCCTTCTTTCTTTAGTTTCACTTCTGTTTTGAATACTCACTTGGAGCAGGTGCCTGAATGAGAGAGTAGACTAAAATAAAATACCTGAAAAGCACTGGTGGTGAACCTGATCCATGATTAGCCACTGTGGGTGTGGAATTTTGAGATGACCTCTCGATCAGCCAATAATAAAGCAGTGGTTCTGAACTCCAGTCCTGGGGACCTGCTGGTATTAGTTGATTTGAAGGTCATCCCAAAAACCTGCCCCCACAGCGGCTCTCCATGGATCAGGCTAACCACCCCTGCTGTAAACCATTGTTAACATAGTCCATCCATCCATCCATCCATCCATCCATTATCTCCCGCTTATCCAAGGTTGGGTCGGCGGGGCAGCAGTCTCAGGAGGGAAACCCAGACTTCCCTCTCCCCGGCCACTTCATCCAGCTCCTCTGGGGGAATCCC
>JAABNX020000030.1:18639043-18671561 GCA_015163995.2 Mormyrus lacerda
GTCAGGATGATTCCGAAGGCCCCGGGAGTGACAGGCCCCTAAAAAGTTTGGAAAATAACCAGATTGGTCTGAATGACATGCTTTCATAGGGCTCAAAATCTTTAATGACGCTCCTGCTTCTACACAAGCTTTTGATGCACCAAGCTAATTAGCTACAGCGGTGACAAGTGCTAAACTACAGCCTTGTTCTAGGGAGTTTTTAATTGCATTCGATTTCATTGCTACAAATGTGAGGAGGTTCTGTCTGTTTTTGCCAAAGTTCATGTGTTCCTTATTGTGTCATTATTATCTCTTAAAGAAGTTTTAATCAAGCCACAGGTACAGACCCGATTGTCTATATTTATCTAAAATCTAAGAGCACAGCAGTTGTTTGTTTTTAAACCTCAGCGATGTCTATGATTAAGGCTGGGTCCCGACAGCCCAGAGCCGTGAAACAAAACTTGTCAGAGTAATGAACGGCCCTCTGACTGTGGCGATGTCTCTGTTCTTGTGCTCCTGGACTTAAGTGCCCCGTTTGAAATCATAGATCACTTTAGTGTCCACAGCACAATAAACAAGCTTGTTGTTCCAAGCGGACAGGTGCATTCTCGTTTAGGTCTTATCTGACTGACTGAAATCGGTTTGTTCAAGTAAATGATGAATCATCGTTGTCCGGGTATGAAGTTTGAAATAGCCTGGCTTTGTTCCTGCTCAGCCACACAGAGGGATTATTCACAACCGTAGCATTACATACAGCCACCATTCTGCTGACACATAATCTCCCAAACCAAGTAATATATCTGGTCTCCAAAATCTATATATCTTTATAGGAGACTAAAGAACTGCCCAACTATAAATTAATAAAGACAGTAGGACCCAAATGGCTATTAATCTGATGTACATTTTGTGCCTTAAATTGGTATGGCTTTTCAATACAAAAAGCCTTCCTGTTACAATTAATTCAATTCAACTTAAGTGTCCTTTCATTGTAGGTATACCTGTTGTTCATCTGCAGAATATAACCAATCAGGCCATTAAAATGTGTTCTATGTACAACGTAATAGTAAATCTCATATATACATATATTCATTAAACCTAGAATTTAGGCTATTCAGTGATGATCCCCCGCTACATCGTGGTTCAGTTATCGTGCCCCCGCTATATCGCGGATTTTTCCCCGACGCATCTTCTAAGCCTTCTGATAGTAGTGCACCTAAGCACCAGCGCCATTCAGGAGAAGGTAAAACTCCTGGATATTCTTCGGGAAGGAAAGCGTTACGCAGACGTCGCTCGCCATTATGGCTTGAATGATTCGACGGTACGATACATCAAGAAGGATGAAAAGAATCCTGCACTACAGCTTCACAGCATAGGTCACCAGCTAAGCTGCTGATCAGAAAACCCTGCAGTGACTCATTGGCCTGCAAATGGCAGATATCTATGATGATCTTTAATAGACACCAGCGATGATCCGTTTACTCTAGGGCTATAGATGACAAGTTACTATTCATCCACCATGCACTGTAGTGCACTCCAGAATTAATGTATAATATATATCATGCAATATGAAAAGCAGTCAAGTAAAGTACTGTACTCTTGTATCTGGTCACAACTGAACATGTTCATAGTACTTGAATTTCCCAGTACTTCTCTGTCCTGTGATTTATGTCATGCACTTTGCCTTTTCCAGCAATTATTTGTTGTGTACTTTACTCTGCCCATTACTTTGTGCTCAGTCTACACTTTCATGCCAAGTATTACTGATCTTGTTCCCTATTTTGTTATTTACACTGTTGCACTCTGCATCATCTCAACTTTAATACATTTCTCATACTCAATACTTAATTCAATCCTTATATATCTAGCATCCAGTTGCTATATCCTCGGCTCCTGCCTTCTTTGAATTTGAATTTTGTGTAATTACTTACTTCCCTGTTGTTTAACCACTTACCCGTTTGATGTGCTGTACCACCTCATTAACGTAGGATCTATTAATCTCCAGTTTTTCTCTGCCAAACACATAAAAGAGAGTTAAAGACACATAAAAGAGTGTTAAAGACGGAAACCAAACTACTTCATTGGGAAAATATACCTGAGTGCACATAGCTAATTAAGTGAGTGGGTGGTGAAATTGAACAAATGTATGGAATACAACAGATCTGGGAACCAAAGCGACATTCTTCTAGCCATCCGCAATAACGCTAGAATGAATTTTCTTTAGCAGCCTAAAGCTTCAGTCATCACTGCAAAACTGAAAGCATGTGAAAGCAATTAGGCTCTGAACACAGCATCGTTCTGAGAAGGAGAGCCATTTTGATCTGGTATTTAATGATATTTGCATCAGATATAGCTGCAAACTGATATAAATCCATTCCATACTGGAGTTACCAAATTAGCTTCCAAGACAGGTCAAGCAGTTACAGAAAATAGATGGATGGATGGATGGATGGATGGATAGAAGGATTTCTGGAAAAAGTCAAACCCTTCAGATGTTTCACTGAGCATCTCACTTACTCCTCAGTCAGATGCTTATTTTTTGATTTGGCTTCATTCAGCTTCTCCTGTCTTTTTTTGTCCATTCTCTTTTTCAAATCTTTTTTCTCCCTTTAAAAATGAAAAATTAAATTACAGCAATAATATACAAGTAGTTTTCAGTTGTATATACTGTATATACTTAAATTGCTTTTGTGACACTAAAATTATAGGAGTCTGCCTCTTTCAGCAGCGTCAAAACAAAAACATAACCCTCACTTACTTGTCACACATCTCTTTCAGTTTCTTCAGTTGATTACTTTGACACTCCTCTGTCACTAAGGTTAGTTTCTCCATAAGCTGTAAAACATAATAAATGACATGTAGGGACCAGAAAAAGATTTCAGATCAAGCAGAAGACTCAAATGATTTCTGAGTGTTAACCTAAAAATCAGGCTGCCTTTGACGTTTGATACATTTTGATTCAGATTTCAGATCTGCGTCGGTGTTTTCTGGCATGCGAAGGCGGTTTCTGGAGTAATGGCTACCTGCTTAATGTGTTCCCGCTTCTGGTACTTTTCGCTGTAGTACTGCTCCTGTCGGAGACTCAGCAGCTGCTGCTGCTGCTGCTCCTTCAGCTGGGCCAACTTCTCACCGCTCTCCTGATCCAGCGCTGACAGTTCACGCTCGATGGAGGACGGCTCCTGGTCAGATCCTGGCGACGTGCACCTGCGGCACAGAGAGATAACGGCGCGTGGGTGGGGCGCTATCAGTGATAGCCATCACGGAGGCTAAAACTAAAGGTACCAGAGCTTACAATACTGCACCGTTATGGAACATAAAGCAAAATAGTACTTCTGATTACTCTGCCTGGGGTTGTTACTACATAAATACGAATTAAACTTATCTGGATATAAAAATGTAGTGCCATACAAAATCATACACGTAAAGAAAACATAAATGTCATAAACCCCTCTGACAAATGAGTGAAAGCAACACAAAAATCTAACCAATCACTGCCATTTAGAAAATGCAATTCCACTGGAGAATAGATGAATCTCACAAGCTTCAGTGACATTCCAGTCATATATTAACCTTAACTTGTTTAACACTTTTATTGAAAGTGGTGTAAAAAGCGGGTAGTCGGCTAGTCTCTGGAGCAGTTAAATGGTTAAGGGGTTTGCTCAAGGGCATAATGCTGACATCACTCTACAGATCAGGAGACGCGAACCGGAAATCACAAGCACAGAGGCCAAACCCAGTGAGGCACCAGCGTCCCCCGCCCCCCCCACAGATAAACAAAAGAGAAACAACACTGTGTGAAGAAACCTACCTACCTTTTCTTACCATCTTTTTTTGCAGATTTTTGGAGGGCGCCCCGTCTTCGGGCAAAGTCGTTCTGGAACTCGTTGCATTTAGCGGTGTGCTCTTTGATCATCTCGCTGGTCTTCTTATGATGCCTCTTCACCAGCTCCTTCATCTCCTTATAGTGTTTTCTTTGCTCTCTGATATACGCTTTTTGTTGCTTAAGCTCCTCCAGAGTCTTGGGTTCCACTTCTGAAATGTTAAGCATATTATGATGAGGATAGGATGTCGTTGTAAATAAGAAACTATTCTTAATGCTTTGCCTGGTAAAATAAAGGTTAATGAACAAATGAATTATTATTATCATTATTACTATTAATGATAATAATAAGAATAATAATGGCTTTATTATTAATATTATTAATGGTTATAATAATGATAAGAGCAGTAACAACAATAATAATAATAATAATAATAATAATAATGAAACTGCTGTCCTGACTTCCTCTTAATAGTCTGTCATCAGAAACGCTAAAATTCATCACAGCAATAGGTTCCATGACGTTTGCTGTTTTCTTGCTCATGCTTTTGCAAAGCAGGATTACGCATAACTTTGACATGCAGATTCGAAATTTGTTATATTTTTGTTTTATGACAAAAACTCATGTTGATGCTGAATGTAACTAGGAATACAAACACACATATATTTACGTAAATTTCATATGCTGCATCAAAGTTTGATTAAGCCCAGTTCTTTTGATTTTAAGCCTCTTGCTTCCATATTTTTTAAAGGCAAGCTAATAGTAAAATTTTAGCTGTCGAGGCAAAGTTACCTTTATCCACGCTGTTATCTGACCTGTATCAGAAGATCCTCTTACCTGTCAGGACACTCTGAATGAGGTCTTCAGTTTTCACTGCAGGCTTAGCTGACACTAAAACACAGGATTATACCGCCATATTTATTTTAACGTTTTAAATATATATATTTTTCACAATTAAATTACGCCTTTATATGGCATGTGCTCTGTTTATTTTACAGTCCATATTTACACAATCCTGGTTTGAAAATTCTGTTTTATTTCTTAGGGAAAGAGACCGCACCATTTTTAATCTGATACTTTTGTTTTTAACAAGAGTCGGGGTGTACCTGTCGGCGGCGCCGGCTGAGTGACATGCGATACGGCTTTGGGGGTGACATTAGCTACATGGGTGACACCGTTCTCCGAGGTGACTGGCTTGGGGTCATTTTTTGGCTCGGGGGGCTGGTCAGCCCCTGGCTCAGCCTAAAAATAAACACCACAGAAACAAGAGCCTCTGTGTTGACGGCACCCAGCTTTGACCCCATGGACAATTAATACGATTGCAATAATGCTAAAGAGCACAAGCAAATTAAATAAAGGCACGCACAAAATATGTAAGGCAATGAATCAAAATACCTTCAGCATTACATTTAAGTTCAAGCAATCAAACCTCCTTGCTGACATCCTCCTCCTCTTCCTCCAGAGTCAATGCTGCCAGCTGCTTGGCTCTCTGCTCCATTAAATTCACATATCTGATTGGGTTTGACAATGCCTCGATGACATCTGGATAAAGACACCGATTTCAGCACAGGGTTCAGCCCTGAGTGACGCCCGCCAGGACAGTGAAAACGAAAAGCTTTTTAAATTGCTTTTCATGAGCTCAGAGAAACGTTCAGATGACAATTTAAAGCAACGTTACTAATGATACTCTGGACATTTAAAAGATAAAACTGCCTGCAGTGTTTGAAAGGTGGATGAACACAATCAGGGAATGTTCAGATACCAAAACCTACCGGCAAATGTGTCTGGCACATAATCCTTGACTTCGATGTAGACAAATACAGCCGGCAGCACCAAGTTCTGGTTCTTCTCATTCCTGAGGCCAATATAGCGATAACCTGAAATAGAGAGATACAGTCTAGTAGTGCAGCAATATCTGTGCAGGTAACAATTGTATCTCAGACACCATATGGTTTGCTACCTGGTCGGATCGCAGACACAGGAATGATGCGATGGCCTATGAACTTTCCACCTTCCTCAAACACCGCTATCCTCAGAGAGGCCAAAGTGGGCAGGACGACCTAAAGAATGTCACATGCAGGTCACATGTATGCATGGCATTCGCCATTATTCCATTACCGTAATCTATAGAGAATATCATAATAATATAATAATCACAACTTTATTGATCCCCGTGGGGAAATTCGTTTTTATGCCTCCCTCAACTTGCTCTTTGTAGAGTAAGCTGTCCGCGAAGGGCTGCCACCTGTTGGGGCACCCAGGGATGGCAAACAATATAAAGCAGTCTCACCTTCTTAAACACTATAGGCTCTTCGTCCCACACGGGGTTGATTGCGTTCCCTTGCGAGGTCTTGGTTTTGAACGCTTTTCTCCTGGTGTCCACCGGCAGACCAAACATGTCAATTTCCGCATATGTGCCGACTTTCTTATCAGTCAAAAACTGCCCAGATATAATCTGTGGATATACAGAACAGCAACATTTTACTGTTAAAATTATATGACAGGATATTTGTAATAAACAGTAGTGTTTGTGTCATTAAGTAACTATTGAAAATAAATGTGTATACTGAAATATCTATTCATTAAAGTCCTCAAACATATTTTAAATATACAGTACAGATTGTGGTATGTAATCCATCCATCCATCCATCCATCCACCTTCCACAAGTACAGGGTACAGCAAGGAGAACATGCAAACTCCATGCTTCAAACCAAATGAATGAGACGCCAGTGTAATTTTATATATGCATGCTAAATTTTCCCAATAAATAATGTAGTGATAATCTGCAGCATAAAATAAAAAATGGGTTTTGAATGAAGAATACTCTGATATGTCGTAGCCTGAGAACTTCCTGAGTCTGAAGATATTCTGATTCACCTTGACTGACAAGGTGTTTGCTACAATTCCATCCACGGTGGTCTCGGTGAAGGGGTCAAAGTGCTTGTCGTGCCGCCTCATAAACTCTGGCTTTAGCCGGTAGCCACTCTTTCCGTTATACTCGAACATGCCCAGGTTTAGCTGCATGGGGAGGTCTGTACGCCAAAGACAGGAAGTCAGAAGAAGAACGACATCACGATGAACATTTCAGCATCTTTGGCTCTAAATCTTTCAGCACTTTCCTTTAATAGACGCTGAACCTGTTACCTATTGTTCCAGATAAAGGGGTACAGGGTCACAGCAAGAGTATGGATACCCTGGCAGATTCAGGGGGCCCAGCGCTTTACAGGGGCTAACTATTTAAACCAAGAATTAACACACCACCTGTATCATCAACGTCAAACACCTGAGTTTGAAAGATTAACTATTTTAACCAGCTACTTTCCCGCTAATGATTGGATTTATCCAAATTCTCAGGGGAGAAGTTTTGGAGGCAAGGGGGTGTGTGATATTTTGTCAGAGGGGGCAGAATATCTAGCTATGCAGAGGGACATAAGACCAGAGGAGATCTCTCAGTCAGTCCTGCTCATTTGAATATGTAAGAATCATGGGTACAGCACTGTCCGACCCTGATGCCAGAAGCAGCCGGTACACCCCAAGGAAGTTTATTTTAAATCCACACTGTTCTCTCAAGCATTTTATTTTCAATTTGTGACCTCATTGGCTTCCCACTACACCATCTGCTGCCACAGAACTGGCAATAAATTTTAACCTTCTCGAAGCACATGCTGTGCTGTGACAACTGTCAACCCCAAATCTATTTTCAAGATGACGGCAACAGAGCACCCCTAGAAAGATATGTAGTACTGTCTTACCTATTGTCTGGAAGTTCAAAGCCACTAACTGACAGCCTGCATTCCAGAACACTTGAGGCATGTAGTTGGAAGAATCCACACGCGTGCCCTTAGGATAGAGTCGGCTAAGCTGGAGTTTGTTATATCTGAATTCAAGTCAAGGAGAATGTGGGACACGTTTATCATTATTAATAGAATGATTAGTGTTGACAGCAATACTCTTGAAAAAGGTTCATATCAAAGAACAAAAAGACTGTGCTACAGTTTCTTCAGTTCCAATGATATATGTGTGCTGATTCCTGTCACAAATCCTCTTTAAATTTATGTTTAATTACAGCTAATAAATGCCACTTTTTCACATCAAAATAAAAAAAAAGTATATCGTTGCATGTGATTTTGGGGGAAAAGAGCACATACGATTGAATTCCAATTAAAGCAATTAAGGTAGAGTATGAATGCACTGTGCTTGATGCCTTTATTCTAACACCCCCTTGTGTGTTTCAGTATGAGCCAAAATTGTGTCTTTTCCATTGTATTTTTAGTGCATGCAAGTGAACAGTTTTGAAATCTAAATTAACAGGATAATTCATCCAGCAGAAAGTTCCACAAAATATCCCGCCTTTCTTTGCAAGCAGCTAGGATCAAAGGATTGGCATTTTAGGGCTTATTTATAGTTATAACCTGAAATAAAGTGAACAATCAAAAACACCGATCAGTGGTAAAACGCTGGACATTATGAAAATATTGATGCAAGAGAACAATAAAAAAGACAAAGAAAAGCCAAGGGACAATTACTCTGCCTGATGATTAAATATCACAATAGAACAGTATATTACTGTAATTACAGTATAAAATAATTATTATGTGAGAACGCTTTGACTTTTTTAATAGTTTCTGAACTAAAGTCAAACTTTTCATACTGAAGGATACTCAACAAACTCCACCGGGGTCTTCGTGAGCTGCTCGAGGGCTTTCGTCTCCACAAACGAAGACATTTGATAACTACGGTTAATTTCTGCAAAGAAAAAATGTATATGCAACAGTGCAATATTAGTTCTTCCATAAAAGACCAACAAGTAAGTGAGGCTAGTGCTTGGAGATGTTTGGATATAGGTGCGGCTCACTTTTGGAAACCTCAAAGGAGTGAAACTTGGTGGGCTGGATGTAATTCACCAAGGTGGACATTTCCTCTGTGGCCACGGCCTCCCTTCCTGCCGTTCCCTGCACGTCACAGACAAACATCGAAGGTGATTGCTGGCTTCACAGAGCAAAAATCAATCAGCAATAAAGCATCTCAGCTAAATGACCCATTACAACAGTAGTAAATTTATTACACTTAGTTAATGACACGACAAACATATTGTTAATGATCGCACAAATTAAAAACCGATGTTTTGAACAATCAGCTAATGTTGTATTAGTTGTACTTGTCTATTTTTATATATATAATATAAATATTCCATACCTCATCCATTGATTTCTTACAATCTTCATCATCATCATCATCCTCATCACTTTCCGCCTCTACGTCACCTGGAATGAAAAGTCAAAATATAAATATTATTTTTCAGACTTTATAACTAATAAAAAAAATCAGACAATGTCTTTCTAAGCTTTGAATTTAAATATTAAAATAAGGTCCGGAGCCTACTTCCAAAGATAATGTCTACTAATATGGAATTGGAAGAGGATATTCTTCAGTCTTAATATTCTTTTAATTAAGTTTTAAAAATGTTATCCTCCTGTGATATCTGCCCCACGACATCTGAACCAGTGCATCTTATCTATTCAGCTCAATAAAGTCCTTCTCCTTATTCTCTTGAGAGACTGATCTCATTCATAATTTATGGAATGGCTCTATTTGAGGGGTGTATACAATATCACTTGTTTGACTGTAGACACAAAGGAATCGTTATATATTCCTTCACTTTGGATACATATTTTGTAGAGTGAATGCAAAAAGTAACAGCAAGGCAACACGTTATTTTTGTAATTTAAGTTAATGAAAACACATTGCATTGCACGAATGTAAAATTTTACCACTAGATGGCAATGTGGTATAAAGTTCCACGATGTCTGAGAAGCACCTGAAATCTCAGATAGAAAATGATGATTGTAATAAGGATATTTGCGGAATTGCATTTGAAATTCAATCTTAGCTGTTCACGTACTATAAAACAATTCTCTCTGCAACACCATTTGTTATCTCAAAACAATGACAGCAATATAAAAACTGTTTTAAATAACATGCGTACATTATTATACCTTGATACTGTACCTCAAGAAAAAGGTTCCCTTAAGTTCCCTTACTATTCTTTCCTTTAGCTTCCATTTATTATTGTATAATTTCCTGTGATTTTCTCATCACATTATACTGTATATCCACTGAAATTTGCAGAGCTAACCAGAAACCATGAAACGGAACAACAGGAACGCTTATGATTTATTTCAAATGGTCCATAAAAAAAAAATTCCTTGACAGAGTACATTCCATTCGGCTGCACATATACTTCCTACTGCTACAGAAATTACTGCTACTGATACTATCCGCCCCTTTCCATCACTGATCTATCACAGGGCACATACAAAGGGAAATTTACAATCACCCATTCACCTAACTATAATTTGGGGACTAAAGGCCTTTGTACACCAAGTACAAGATTTTTATATGTGTTTTTTTTGATCCATCATCTGATAAAAATCATTATACGCAGAAACCTTGCACACTGAATCCAATATGTTTTACTATTCAAAAATTGCAAAAATTCACAATATGAAGCAAAATAAAGTCAGCGGTGAGGATGATTTTGTGACCCTTTCGCTTCTTCTGAGCAGGAAAAAAAAAAAATACTGAGTCTATCCAATCCTGGAAACTATCAAGAACAGGGACAATTTCACCTACTGATAAAAAAACGATGAAATTATCCCATATTCCTGAATGTCAGTGGTCCAAATTAAGGTGCTTTCACACCACAAGAAATTTTTTCAAAATCGGTCCTTGGAGGCAGTTCTGTAACCCTCTCTTTTAGTACCTACTCCAGACTAAGGTACTTCTCGTTCAAACACGAACTACTAGGGAGGTGCTTACAGCAATAGCTTGCTGATTGGTTGATCACAAGCACCGCCCCTAATTTGGAAGTGATGTGGAAGTGCACAATACACCACATTCTTTTTTTATTCTGTGAAACCAAAAGATCAAGCAGCTGGTCAGAGTTAATAATGAAATATAAACATGTCTTTGGTCATATTAATAAAATATAAATAAAAGGCTGTGTCCCATTTTGATCACGATCAACAAATAACTAACAAAATAATTTATTCATCTTTCATTGTTGTTTTCCTGGATACAGGGTCCTAGAGCTATCATAGTCTCACATATGGATGTGCAGAAAACCCATAACCCTTCTAACTCTAACCCTAGCTTGTCTTGGCTAACCTTAATTTCGGGACTTAGGGTGACAGAACAGGTCACTAGAAAATAAAATGTTATCAAACCAAGCTAAATTGTAGTTTCCCTGTATACAGGGCCCAGAACTATTAGTAAAACACCGCTGGATGCCTGATAAAGCTATAACCTTTCTAGCCCTACCCCTAGCTGTTGTTTGGGACTTGGGGTTACGCAACAAGCTCCTGGAAACTATGAGAAATGTCATCAAACCCAGTTAAACTGCGATTTCCCGTGATACAGCGGCACAAAACCAACATTATAAACACCTTTAGATGTCTGTAAAAGCTACAACCTTTCTAGCTGTAACCCTAGCTTCAGCTGGCTAATGCTAATTTGGGGACATACGGTAACACAACAATCTGTTGGAAAGTATCGAGTATGCTTTTAAATCGAGATAAACTGTGGTTTCCAATGGGTCTAAGAACTATCATAAAAGCAGCTTTTTATGGATAAACATGCCAAAACCTTTCTATCCCTAACCCTAACCTATGCTTGGATTTGTGCTGCCAAAGTGCTACCCACGGAGCCACTGTGCACTGTACGATATTTTATAATTATTAACTAATCTTAATGCAACTACTACCAACTACCAATGTAAGACCTTCCACTGCTCTACACTGTTTCTACCATTCGTACAATCACTGCAATTACTCTGCTACTCCTACTAGTACTACGCATACTTCCTTCCAGTACTACCAAAAAAGTTATGCATAATTTCTTCCAAACCTACACGAGTTTGTATTTAAACATTCTATTTCTGCAGTCAATATTCGACGTTTGCATCACGATGCACTGGAGATTCCCACCCGCGCTTGGAGACGAGGGCTCAAAAACACCAGAGCTGTCACTGCATGCATTGGAGGCCTGCTCGGCCAGCTTCTTCTTCGCGCTGGCATCAGAGGGCTTGTGCGACTTCTTGTTCTTGATGAGGATCTTCCCCATCAACTCCTGCGGACTCGGCAAGGGGACACCAGACTCCAGCTGGGAACGACACAATGAAAAGATAATCAGTGTGTCTTTACAATTACATAAATGACTCCCTTAGTGATAATCCATCCATCTCATAACCACGTAACCTTGCCAGGGTCATTAGGGGACTTTGAGCTTACCCCAGGTAGAACTGGACACAGTAAGGGGCATACCATAGACAGGATGATAATCCATCACAAGGTGGACACACACAAATACACTATCACACACTATACTGTAAATAACTTAGAAGCATTGGTTCATATAACTGCATGTCTGTAAACTGCAAGAGGAGACCCAAGTACTGGGAGCAAACATTCCCAACATGTGAAAAGCAAGCAAACTTCAAACATAAAAAAAGTTGATGAAATTCACCCAACTAACCTTGGAGGTAGAAAGATATCCCAAACCACTGAGCTACCATGTTGTCCTACTTGTCTGAAGGTGTCAGTTTTTTTTTTATAAAAAAATTGTTACATGTCACAACAAAAAGGTGATTCAAAACCTGTATCTTAGAGGTTCTTCAAAATTTCAATGACAGACCACAGCAGAACAAACATAATATTCTCTTTTTCAATTACAGAAATTCCAGTTCTTATACAATGCAAGGCCATGGCAGCAGCTCATGAAGTAACCCAAAATCCTAAACACACATTTATTTGCTCTGATCGTTGCCCAACAGTAAGCTTACCT
This sequence comes from Mormyrus lacerda, assembly GCA_015163995.2. Lineage (NCBI taxonomy): Eukaryota > Metazoa > Chordata > Actinopteri > Osteoglossiformes > Mormyridae > Mormyrus > Mormyrus lacerda. Next base: position 18,651,683 of record JAABNX020000030.1, read on the forward strand.
TTTTATTTATATCTTCAGTACATATACTTTTTAACCTAAAATGTTTAATGAATTTTGTGCTGTTGATTTATGAACATATTCATATTTATTATATAATATGGTGTATTAACATGATGTAATGTTCTGTGTGGGGGGGCTTTTGTTTTTCTTCATTTTTTGTTAGCTATTATGTGTGACGTTACATTATTTGATTACCTTTCATGTTGTGTTTGTTGGTGACCATCACCATGCAGTCGCTGGTGATCTTTCCTGTTGTTCACTGTGTGAGGGAATCAAGTAAAAAAAAAAAAAGATGTCTATGTCTTTGAGGATCTTGATATAGACCTGTAACCCTCCACAGAAGTGTCAAAAGAAGGATTGTAGATTGGTTGTAGAAGTAGAATTGTAGGAAGGCCAACCTTGTAAGACTTGGGGTATAAAGCACTGGACAAATTATGAATCCTCCTACTTCCCTGAGCTGACTAACTGAAGAATGGATCCATGCTTTTGAGCATCATGCTTGCCTGGAATATCCCAATGGGACTAGCTTGCACAGGTTCTGAGAGGCACCTGAAGGGACAACATCTCCAGTCCCTCTGCTACCCAGGAAAGTTGGAGTGTGTGGAGTATTGGCAACACCAGCTATCCCTGATGCACCAGGACTGCCTGGATTGGCAGGACAAAATGGGTCAAACCCATTTTGTGGGAATTGAATACAAGGTCAGTAGTGACAAGTCAGTCAGTCCACTGCGCTGTGGAATGACACATCACTGTTGAATGTGATGGCACCGCTTCCTGTCACAAATGCAGACGGTTAGCCACCTAAGTCAATGTGCAGCTCCACAAGGGCCCCCAGAATACTATTCTCAAGCTTCTGAAATATAGCAGATTTGACTCTCTGTGATTTGATCCGGCAGAGCAGCGGGATACTCAGCCCTTGCTATGGTGCTGGAGTGATACTTTGGGCAGCAAGCAACAGTGGACAGTATGAAGGATCAGCTGGCCACTTGGTGGTGCAGAAAAGGAGAGGGGCCTGCACCACATCTAGCTAGGTCACCCCTGGTTTGACTGCTGGTTCGGTTCACCATAGCAGATATTGGTAGGTGGTACCGGCCCCAGAATAAAAGCCCGAATTCCCAAGGCCTTTGGCTGTTCTGGGTGATGCTTTTTGGACTTCGCAACATCCTCCTGCCTTTGACTGCCTCGGGGGAGGGTGGTGATCACCATTATTCAGAGCTGTTGCGTGGTGGACCTTGATGACCTGCTGGTGCATGAATTAAGTGGGGGTTCTGCTCAACCATCAGGAAGTCCTTGGCATTATCCACCAAGCTTGCATCTGCCTCAACTCCAGGGTAGTTTTCTACACTGTGAAACATTGTTTCTGGGCTCTGTGGTGAACATCATTGGCATGGCAACCACTCTGGCAAAGGTTACTGCAGTCAAGGAATGGCTGGTCCCCAATGATGTCACCGAGTTATACAGCTTCCTTGGGTTAACAGTATATTACACTTCATTTCACCACCATTGCTAACCTGACGCACTGACTGATAAGTGGTGACAACAAATGAACCACCTCATTTTCCCGACTCCAGGCTGCACTAAGGATCTTGCCCTGAAATACCCTGATGCTCAGAGACTGCTCATCTTGGAAACAGACTAGCAATAGGGAGGGGGGGCATGGTGTTGTTCCAAAATGGAGAGACTGGGGAACATATTGTGGCTTATTGCAGCCATGCTCTGAGCTGCCCTGAGTGTGACTACTGTGTCACATCCCGAGAGCTCCTGATACACTACAAGTGGGATTCAGAGTAGAGGATGGATTTAATAGTGCTATCCATGGAGCCCCAGTGCCACACCCAGCGATATAAAGGCACACACTCAAAGCTATTTTGCGCAATTGCACTCTTCTCTTGCACAATAATTGTGCCACAGGCAACAGAAGAAAAACAGGAGTAGGATGAGTAAAAAAGATTGTTATGAACTCAAACGTATGTTTATCGAAAGCAGGAGACTGAAGGAGCATATTATTAAAGGACAACATAGCAAATAAGATGTAGCTCATATATATCAAACATGGTCAAAAAAATGGGCCCAGGTTCTGATTTCATCCTCAGTGACTGGCACACCTTAGGCTGTGATCTCACATGCACTTGCAATCTGAAAAGCAATGGCAGATTCTACTTACAGGGTATTTCTCCAGTGGCTCGATCAGCAGTGCGTCGCCAAATATCGATCTGCAGTATTCTGCCATCTTGGCCTGCTGCTTCGGGCTGTTGCGGAGGACACATCCACACATAGACACGTTACAAATCAGCATATTTTGCAACCTCAACCAAATTGTCAAAAAAACCTACGAAGAATTGCAAGTTCATTATGTATGTGCTGAGTGCACACAGGTCATTTTCCTTTAAAGAATATTCTGTCATTCTTATAAAACCCCCAAGTTCAGTTTAAGATGAAATTGCACTGTTTGATTTATTCTCGTATTCTAGTAAGGATTAATTCTAGGCTTGAGAACTGCTGAAGTGGCATGAATTAACTTCAGTAGCCACCAGGAAGCAAAAAAATAATTTTATTTCTATGCAAAATGATTTGATTAATTTTTGCAGCAATGCAAGGGCTTGTTTGGAGGCAAAGTTGGAGCTTAGAGATGACTTATCTGGGCGCTTGTTTCCTCCCACGGTCCAAAGCATGCATTTAAGAATCTCTGAATTGCCCAGAAAAACTGAATAAGCAATTATTAAGGATGAATGGAGGGATGATGGAAGGATGTGGAACTTTTAGAAAGTTAATTTCTGGTCCGTTGTATTAAAAAGAGAGCTTTCATGCTGTTTACCTCTAAAAAGTAGAAAATGATGCACATTTTTCATAGAAGAGAGAAAATGGTAATTACTGTAAAATGTTAAAATGATTATTGTAAGCATGCACAAGGCAGGGGACACCCTGGACTGGCCGCCAGTCCATCACCGTCCTTTGCTGTTAGCATTCCTGGAAATCTGAGACTTTTTGAAGGTATTACTTCTAGGCTCTGATATGTCATTTACCAACAGCTAAAACTCTTATGCACTGACTGCCTGAGACAAATGACAGACTATACAATAGGCACTACTGGGGTATATTCAATATGGTTTCAATAGTAGTGCATTTTTTTCCAGAGAAATAAGGTTTCTTTGCTTGTTTGTTCATTTGTAATCAAAGAATAAGATCTGATCAAAGAAGCACTATCACCGCTTGCAAGGTATTCTGGGAAGGTCTCTGAGGTACTGGGACAGCTACTATAAATGGGGCACTGCACAGGAAATTAGTAAATTGGAGTTAAAATTGGGGATGGGGACATGGGTGCATATTTCATAGAGTGACAGTACAGAATGTTGAGCTGTCTGTAACCTGTATTAAAAACTGCAATGAAAAACCCCAGAATGCCAGGGCGAGGTGAAATTAAAGATGAAATGAGGTCTTCTTTTAAGATTTTACACATTATAATCCAGCAACAGAGAAATTACCAAAGCTAAATGAGTGCCCTACATTACACACCAACTTTATGCCCTATGCTTCCAGGAAAAGTGCCGACAAACTGACGTTAACTGGATATGTACAGTCGTGAAAAAAATGAGGACATCTAATTTAATATTTAGTTCTTTATTAAGAAATATCAACATATTAATATTAATTGAATATTAAATTAATATTCTTTCAAATAGCTGTAGATAAAAGTGATGTAATTGTACCATGTATGCAAAAACAAGAAACAAATTCATTTATTTAACAGAAGAGATTAACTATGATGCCTATGCCTACTGAGGAAAGAGTTAAAACACCCTCACATCCATTACTAATTAAAATGCCTAGAAGTAGATTCTGATGCCACCACATCAGATGGAAATAGTTAGAAAATCGTTAAAGAGATTTTTGGTGGAGCCTCTTGTTTAAACCACAGACCTTTAGTTTGGTGTGTTCTTGATTGTGAATCGTGATTGAAGTTAGTGGTACCACTATGGTGAGATCCAAAGAGATCGCTGAGGCCTTCAGAAAGAAGATGCATATATGTCTGAGAAGGGATATAAAAATATCTCAAGAGAGTTTAGAATCAGCAATTCCACTGTCTGGAAAATAATTTACAGGGCAGAGAACATTTAAAACACGGCCAGGGCAGGTTATCCTAGCAAGTTCAGCCCGAGAGGACTGTAAGATGCTGAAGTCTCCAAACATCCTAACATGTCATCACGGGGCATACGGGAAGCTCTTGCCATAGTTGATGTCAAGGTCTTTCTGCCAGTGATTTCAGAGACTGAAACGTCTTATTGAGCTTATTTCGGGGGGGGATATACCTATTAGGGCATTGGGTGTCCTAACTTTTTCTTCAGTAGGAATAGACATACAAGTTAATTTCTTTTGTTAAGTAAGTGTTAATTTGTTTCTTGTTTTGAGTGGATGAAAACAAAAGCATTTTATTTTCAAAAAGTTAACATTATTCACCTTATATAGCCAAGAAAGCATACAGATAAAAATATCAAAGAATTAAGCGGGATGCTGGCATGATTCAAACTGGCTGGGCAGTAATATTTTGCAGAAAAATATGTTTGCTGAATGCACGAAAATTTATTTTTATAGACAAGTAAAGTAATTGCCAAGAATGTTGGAAATAAATGATTTATATCTTCAAGAACATCATATAGGTTTCCCAGGTAACTACACACCCCATCACTGTATCAACGCTGCACTGATCACACCAACAACGAAGATTGGCAGAAAACAAACATGCTATTAATGTAATATCCCTGTAAACAGCACATGTAACCTGAATCCCTGTGGTACAGTACATTTCTGCAGACTGACATGGAAGATACCATAGCAGGAATAATTGTATATTTTCTCTGGGAAAGTGGAGGGTAGCCAGCTAATAAAACTGTGGAATTCAAAAAGTTTGGTCTACCCACTTCAGGTTTGAGGACAAAAACCAGAATGCCAAATAAATTAATGCCCGCAGGTTACACAGAAGAAGATCACTATTCTCGTGGAAAACTGCAAACATACAACAGTAGCCCCAAATACATTAGTCAACTCGGCAGTCTTGTAAAGTTTATTTTTTTAAATAGCACAAGATGATCATATACTACGTGACTCAGTAGAACAAATCTGGTTAATAGCTGTGAAAAAGGAATTTAAAGTCATAAATAGTCATTTGTATTTGTTAATCTGTAACTGCTTATTAAAAATTCAACAAATGTTTATATTAATTTTCCTAGATGAAGAATATTTATTGTAGCTAAATGAAAAGTACTGTGTAAAGAAAACAGAGAGCTAAGATTGGTTATATAGAAATGTAGGCTCAATGAAGGTTTAGCAAAGCATGGTTTGTCGAGGGTTAACTCAAGCGCTGTTGAGGACAAAATGAGGAATGTACTGGCAATTCATCCATCCATCCATCCATCCATCCATCTAACCATCCAACCTTATGTCCTGGTGTCAGACTGACAATCTCTAGCGCTGCTGCCAAAGTAGGTTCTATGTAATAGTACCATGTGGGAGCTGAATATTTCAGAGAACAGCAGACTTTTCCTTACGAATACTTTCCAACATGAGCAATGCCACTTTAAAATAATTATATTTTGAGTTTCAGTGCTTTGGAATAAAAAGATATGCAATTCAGTGAAATGAGACAGAATACTTACAATGTGACTTAAACCTCTCCTTTGGCTTTACTCTCGATGTCTCCCTTATTTATTTGATGGTCAAAGAATGTAATGATTGAAAATATAACACGATAAAAGACATGTATCAATGGAATGTATTTATTTATGCGCCACCCAGTTGCACAGCACGAAAGCCAGTAGCGCACACGCTCAAAGAGTATCCAATAAGGAAACAATGCTTCATTATGCAGTATTACCCTCCCTCCAAGCCTATCCATCTTCCAACCACTTAACCTGGACAGAGGTATAGAGGGTTTGGAGAAAGGCAGCACTGGGGACAGAGCAAGGGTACACCCCGGAGGTGGTACACTCACTGCGGGTAATTTAGAAGTGAAAATTAAGCTAACTTCATGTCTTTGGACTGTGGGAGGAAATTGGACTACCCAGGAGAAACCCACACGTCACAGAGAGAACTTGCAAACTCCACATGCAGAGCAGAGATGGGATTTGAACTCTCCAGTCTGAGACAGCAGAGCTAACTAGTGAGCAACTCACAGCGATGCAATTATGTCAAGAATGAATAAATCATTACTGAATCATTACCCAAGTGTGACCTCTCTGCCCCATACGATCCATGTTTAAGTTAGCTTTCAGCTAATACTCCCATACCGTCCATGTTTAAGTTAGCTTCCAGCTAAAATTCCTATTCCGTCCATGTTTAAGTTAGCTTTCAGCTAATACTCCCATACGGTCTATGTTTAAGTTAGCTTTCAGCTAATACTCTAAGTCAGGGGTCTCCAACTCCGGTCCTGGAGAGCTACTATCCAGTAGGTTTTCTATCCTACCTGGCTTCTAATGAGCCACTGTTTTTGGGTAAATACCAGGAGCAGGTGTGGCTCATCAGAAGCCAGGTAGGATAGAAAACGTACTGGAAAGTAGTTCTCCAGGACCGGAGTTAGAGGCCAATGCTCTAAGTTACTGTGGAAGAGTGTTGGTTGGAGACTTACGAATCCACGTGGTTTTCGAAAGACAATATTACAGGAAACGGGGAGGTTTTGAATGCACATTCAGCGATGGCCTCAATCACTTCCTATAAAAAAAATAATAATAAAAATGACTTGAGTGACTTCATTTACTTTGAATCCTTAATAGAACAACTACATTATTCTTCATATTTATTAAGCCTGTTGCATACCTAAAGCAAAAAAGAGTGAAATTATGACTCAACAGCCTTAAAATAAACAATGACAGATTATCATTCACAGCAATACGGTGATAAATAAATGGCTGACACAGATTTCTTGCCCCTTGTAAATTTTCTGATGCTGCTGATGTCTCATGCAATTCATTATATCAAATCATCGCTTCTTTTTCTCTAATGGGAAACTGACTAATTAGACACCTACCACTCCAGGCTGCTCTTTGCCTATCGGTAATTAAAAATCTATTTGTATTCACATTTGAAAACCAAAATAAATTAAGCCGAGGACCTCAAACAAAATTCACGCTACATTTCAACAGACAGCAAATTGCTGAAATGAAAGAGACGACGACAAACAGTATTCGAGCAGAATATAATGAAACAGACCAGAATGCAGAATGTCGGGTTGAATATAATGAGACTGTAACTGTGAACAGCATCTGAACCGAAACTTTCATTTGTCTGTCAGGTCTGTCAGGCGAAATCACAATTATTGCCATAACAAGGACCTCATTAAACCAGAAGGACATGCCTTGACTTCGCATTGACTTTGCATTGACTTTTAAGAGCCTGTCCACGCTTGACCTCCTCCGAGTGCATGGGGTCGTGACCTGAGCCTCCGATTCACCTTAAAGGAGATTTCCGAGGTCATGGTGAAGCCATGTGTGATGACGGGCTCCTCTTCAGCTGTTCGACCCTTCCAGCAGTCCAGCTCCACGCAGCGGCAGCCGGAGAGTAGGACCTGCCTGTACATCTCCACCGAGGAGTTGCCAGCCAGCTGGCCAGCTGCGGAGGCATTCAGTCATGCCTCATCACACACTTTTCACCGACACCTCCAAACCTCCAAAGTCAGTGGCTCTCAACTGGTTTAGGCTTAAGACTCATATTTTTTTTTATTTGCTAAATTGATTTATATGAATGACTCCGAGTTGTAACTGACGTCAACATGGTAATGGCTGGCTTGAGGCATGCGCTATCATAAGACACACGTGTACTTTAAAGAAGTCTGACAATAGAAACGGTTTGAAAATTTTATGTTTTAACCACACATCCAAAGAAAACTGGCCCACAAGTTGAGAAACAATGCCCTAAGTGTGTAAATTAAATAGATTTGCTATGCAAGAATTGGAGCCTAACGCCAAGACAATCTCAACAAGAGACAGAATAAGGGTGCTTCAACTCCCCAGAAGGAAAACTTTAGTGAAAGTTGTCCAGTGAATTATAAAAAAAAAAAAAACACGAAAGCACAAGATATTAAAATCACAGTGGATCAGATAATGTAAGAATTTATGTGTTGTCTTGTGAATATTGCATTCATAGGTTTGAATCATTCATATATTTTCTGTCTTCTGCATTTATATTTGTTGCTACAAAATGCTTGTTTCAAGTGGAAATAAATAATAGTGGCACTGGTCACGTGCTTTTCATACCAAGTACTCCACTATATGAACAGCAGCATTTGTCACAAAGGTGTTCATAACAATGTCCAGCTCTTATAAGCGTGGTGTAGAATATCTTTCATTTTTATACTGCAATCCAAATGCTTCCTTCCATCCACTTGATTTTTGTTCAATTTATCAAACGAGTTTGTTGACTGAATGTTTTCCCTTGCGTCAGATTTTTGATATCGTATCGCAAATGCTTCAGATAAAAAACACAGATGGCAATGAGGCATCCTATCTTTTAACTGCCACAATCACATTTAACTGTTTTGCATCTGTCGGCGGTGGACTGACCTGACAGATAAGTGTTGTGTGAGGAGTTAATGAAGTAGTGCGAGAGAGGAAAGGTCATGTCTTCACTCTGGTCCAGCTTCTCGGGAGGGATGACACCATTTTCTTCACCCACAAGATATGCAGCAAACCCCTCCGCAGAAATCTGTCCTATGATAACAATAACAATCAACAACAGGCTTTAAAAAAAGTCATGAATATAAATCAAGATCTTGTCTTGGAACTGTACTGCTAAAGGTTCAAAAGAGTAGACTTTCCATGCCATTGATTTAACAAATCAAAATACACAACAACATATCTGCGCACCATAATATTAATGGCAAAACAAACACAGAAATATTCTTCCATTAAATTCAAATTCTAATTTTCTTTCACTCGCTGAATATTTCATACTGAAAAAATCCCGCAGACATGGCAAATGTACTTTTTATTGGAAGATCAATACATTGCTCACAGGAACTAGACTAATGGTGCTAAGCGCCCAGTGGAAATCCCCTGGTGAAAAATCCCATTGTCCAATTGATAGTAATTATAGCAGCCTTTCCCTCTTAGGAACTCTGAAAAACCAATTGGCTTTTTTTTTTACAGTGGAATTTTCTGTGGATAATATGGAAAAGACGCGTATGTAGACTTAATTAATTCAAACAAAACCTGTATAAATATCTTTGCAACAGAACATATTTTTGACTAAAGAACAACAATGTCATTAGTAGAACCTAATCTCTTAACTTCTGAAATATCTAGTGAACTTCTGTTTTTCGTTTTACTAGCACTCCTGCCTGATTGTGACTAGGCCCCCGTGTGGTAAACAGCCTTCCAGCTTTCAAAACAAAGGTGAGCACTTTTGAGCTGATTCTGCTTTTCCATGCAACCTGCAATTCAGATAAAGCTGCACAAGGAAAAAACTAAAATGTCTTTCCAGTACACTTCAAAAAGGTTGCTGCTTTCAGTAGAAGAATGAGTCCCTGCTTCTGACGTGAATACAGCCCCTAGTCTCTGGAGATGCAGCCAGACTAAAAACGATAAATTGTAAAGGCTCTTTGTTTTCTGCTCTGTATTCACACAGATTCTGAAATATACTGCCACCATTTTGTATTCAGTTTGTTGTGTTTTGTTTGGTTATATGTATGTTATTTCAGATGAATATGTATAAGTACAGTAAAAAATGCACAACAAGGAAAACTAGTGAACTATGGAATTTTATAATGAAAGATAAATAAACAAGTTTAACAGTATTGCATTATTATTATTATTTAACTCTTAATGCATTAATTCCTTGATTTGTGATCCTTTAATGACAATTAAATAGTTTTTTTTTTTTTAAATAACAAATGCAAGACACTTGAGTATGACTGTTGTGTTCCTAATCTACATGTTTCAAAACATAACGAAGGACAGTTGAATCTCTGTATCCAGGGGGATTAGTTCAATGACCCCCACGGACACCAAAATCCACAGATGCTCAATTAATCTGGACGTAGTAGTATTTGCATATAATCTGAGGGGGGGGATGTTGCACATCCTCCTGTTTACTTTAAATCTTCTCTAGATTACTTATATTACCTAAAAATGCAAATCACAAAGGAAAATACAGCAGCCAAATAAATGACCTGATAATGTAAAATATAATCAGCTTTCCTGCCGAGACTCGGGGTTGTATACAGACTTTTAACCAGCCTCCTTCGTTATCAGCACTATAAAGTAGTGTGGGTAAACGAGAAAGCAGAGTATCTCTGACTTTCAGCTCCACCAATACGGTCCACCAGAACGCCAGAGCGGGAAAAAATGACTGAGGCCACGTTACTTTTCAGACACTCCAATCTTGGACCGAAAATTCTGGCACGTAACAAAATCAAGGTTTGCTTTTTGGAACTTTCTGGTTGTTTTCTTTACCCAGAGTATTTTTGATCCACGGTTGGTAAAATTCGCAGATGGGGAAATGGCAGATACGGAAGGGTTACTGTATTTCTCTCCTGTCAGCAAGGGTCCAATAGTGAAATAAAGGTAAATACAGAATGGTGTCATGCAAGCACTGACCTTTCTTGACAAAGCTGCTGTTCATTTCGTACTTCTCAATGAGTAGCTGCACTTGATCAGGTTTCAGTGGTGGATAGAGGATCTCGTTGAGCCTGGGATCGCGCTGTTTGTTGTTTATGAAGTCCGTCATTTCCTCCACAGTAAGATATGGGCGGCCCTTGGCTCCCCTAGAAGGAGATTATTGGAGACACGGCGTATGCAAAAAGGGAGAGGAATTTTTATTTATATGTTTCATTTTGTTTATTTATTTTAAAGTGGATATATTTAGCCAATGTTAAACTGATGTATTCCCAAACTACGCTGAACGAGCCTTTCATGGAATGTTCTGAGGCTCTCTTTTCAATTCCAGTCTACGTTAAAAATAGTTGTCCAGTCAAACCCCTATGGTATTATGTCAACATTGATTTACTGATCATAGTTATTAATAATTACTGCAATATTACTTCCCAGGCAGAAATAGAGTATTCCTATTGGAACTTTCATGAAATATAAAGACAGATTTAGCAAATTTCCAGTAGCTTTCTTTTCTTTTGCTTATACAATTTTCATTTGATTTAGCAAGACTTACTGATCTGAAAAGATCTGGTTGATCTCTGGCCGCGGACAGATGTTGCTCAGGAACGTTTTATATGCATCGGGGATGAAGTCCTCTTGAGGAATGGAATCATTCTAGTCGCAGAACAGTGAATTGCAAACTCTTAAATAATCTTTGAAAGTTCCGACACAAATGTCTGCTTGTTTTAATGCTGCTGATTTGCATTTTACCAACTTCTTGCAGTTAATCTGATGGACGGGACTGCTACCAGAAAAGAAGCAGTGGCATTAATTTTCATGATCAGTGTGACGCAGTGTGATGATTGAAAGAAATGCTAATTAAATGAAGTTCACTTGAATCAAAAGAATTATGAGGGAAAATCTTATTCTCAAACTAATACATGGGTACGGCCTCCAAAATAACAGTTCCAGAGACTTCCCCCACTACACTTATACCAGTGATCATCCCCACAACATATTTAGTGAACTGGGGGGGGGGGGGGGGGGGGTCCTTCATTTAGTAGTCACAGTTCAAATTGGATATTTGCACCATATTTTTGAATTTCACACATCTACTGCAAATCATCCAGTGACACCCCCCCCCCTCCCGGGGCACACACACTGGTGTGAGTCTGAAACCTACTGTACAAAAACAGGGCACTAGGCAGGTAGGGGATACCGCGGCAGAAACGCCTATTCCTCCTAGGGCATACACACGATCACACACTATGGGTGATTTACAGACACAATATTGTCTCTTTGAGACTGTCAGATGAAAACAGCACAGGCTTGAGGAAAACATTCAAACTCCATCCACACACAAGGGGCCACAAACCAAATGCCCGACCCCTAGAGGTGTAAAGTGATACCCTTTGAGCCACTCAACATACTTAAAATACTAATACAAAAACAAATCACATGTGGAATGAACTTATTGCTCACTCTGCCAGACGGGAGACTGCAGCTCTCCAGTGCTGTTTCTACACGCTTTCTGTCCGCAGAAAACATTCGATGGATGCTACAAATACACAGAATACAAAGTGCAGTTACAACACAGATGGAACTGGAACTATCTGCAGGTCATTGTTTGGATAAATTACTGATGCGTCAATTTTTATTTAACTTTAAATTAAACTTTGTAACTAAATTACATTTTCAGAAATGAATGGTCCTGGTATTAAAACAAGAAAAAAGCATGTTTTTATGTGACTCACTGCTTCACAGGGATGCGACCTTCTGGGTTGAGTTGCAGTTTGAGTCTTGTGTACCTGTTTTCATCAAATTAATAAAAGCACATCATGGAATTTACAGACAAGCCTTTAATTTAAAAATCATAGTTAAATTCTATATTGGATGAAAATGTCCTTAAGTGTAGAAAATGAAAATAAAAATCAGGGAACTGGTGTGAAAATCTCTGAGACTGTTGTCAGATTATTTGCCAAAGCTGGCCACTGAGGTTGTATTAGCTGTTATTTGGTGTGTCTACAGAGGTGTAGGTGTCTGTCTGCTCACGCTTTCTCCAAAGAGGATTCCCTGGGCATGTTCTGTGCCAACAGGTTGGTCGCCAGACTAAACAGCTCATCTGCCCACTCCTGAACAGTGAGAAAGCAGAGTGAGAGATAATTGATGTAAATCTCAGAAACTGCACCATTATTTTAAAAGTCTTCATTGGTGATTTCCAATTCAGTCAATTTTACTGATAATATCAGGTAACTTAAAAAAAACAATTTAAAGCCAAAGCAGGGTCTTATTCTCTCTGCAGCATTTTTTAAAAAGCCTCATCTCAGCAACACCGAGTCAGTTACAGGATCCTGCTTTTAATTTTTTAAAATTATGCACCATTGAGCTTCATATCTATCTGTCCGTTTCGACAGCTGTTGCTAATACCTTTGCAACTTCCTCCTGAAAGGCCAAGAAGTTCAGGTAGCTGATGTTGACCATATCAGGGCCTGTCACCACGGTCAGCATCTTGTTCTCGATCCGCCCCACCAGGTTGCCCACATCCAGCAGCTCACGGAGCTTGGCTTCCTGAAGGCAAAGAAGCAACACTTTTTAGAAACTGGCCGAATCTCCCTACTGAGCTGTATATAGTAAAACACTATGTACTTATGCACTGAATTAACATATGACACCTGGAAGAACAGAGAACTCAAGGAAAGAAATGAAAATTTTGGAAAACACAATGAATGATGATAAAACTCGAAGGCATCACGCCGTTATATAAACACAATTTAACAGGATGATTCACATATTTTTCATATATTATTTCTGCACTGCTGTGTAATTCAATTACATCCTCCTTGAATTAACCAAACTGGAAAGAAATCTATTTTACTCATGAAACTGAACCATAATGTTCATCTCAGAAACCTAAATGCAAAGCAGAAAAAAATATATACAATTAATTGCTTTTTTTTACAGGATCCGTTCTTAAAATTGTTACGTAGAAGAATGATTTTCATGTGGTCATGAAGTAGGTCGTAGGTTTAAGTCCTAATGTTGTAATTCATTAGTTATGAAATGCACAAAACTTCATTATACAAATTAAGTTAATATATGTACATATGCAAGCAAGCAAAAATGCACTAAATACAATGTATAGTATTAATGCCGAAATTATAAACAGAACATGTCTGAACATCTGAGCATGATAGATAGTGATCCACATACAGAATAAGGCATGCAGGCTAGGCGAGTCATTCTCAGAAGACTGTCTGTCAAAGCCCAGTGTTCATCATTCCTACGTGTACTGGTTAAAAGTCTGAATGGCCGGAGAGAAAAGGGAGGATTTCTGCCTCCGAGGGAGAGACTCCCTTCTTCTGGGTCAGTGTTTCGGCACCATTTCTGATCTTACTGGAGATTTTGTCAACACCCTTGCAGTCGGAATTGGGTAACCATGACATTTGGAGCTCCAGAGAGGAAAATGGTGGGGTGGGGGGTATCTAGGTGAAGCTTTGGGAGTGAGAGATAATTAGCAGAAGCTGCTGATTCACAGTGGGGGTGGTGGGGGGTAGGGTTAGGGGACCTGGAGTGCCTTGTTGCTGGCCAATCAGGTCAGAGGAGTCTGGAGCCTGAACTCTACCGTGTGATGAGATGTTCACCATAAGGTATGTCACTTCCTCTAGGTGGGGTGGTGGACGCCATTCAGAAACACCCCCCCCCATAACAACAGAAGGAGCTCCATAGCCACATTCACTCATCCGTTTACTCCTTGGCTTTCAAAATGCCGGCTCCTGTGTTGAGCCGCAGCTGGGGGTGATGGCAAAGGGGGAGGGGGGGGTTTCACTATCAAGTTGCCATTTCCACCTACTAACATTTACTTCTGGTTAAACCCACTACTCCTCCATCAACTGCCAAAGGGTGAAAACAATCAGCTCACATTCACTGTCATTATAATAATGTTGAATCCAATTGTTATACCTTTGCTACTCCTGAGCTTACAGTAAAAAGCCTACTGAATCTATATCATGAGCACGCATATGTATTCACAATGGAATCACTCCTTAGTATTAACTAAATGCAAGCGTTGTAGCTGTAACCATTATTAGGACTGCATGTTTATTTTTAAAGCAGCTGGTAAAAATGTTTGTACATTTTTGTCAGCTACAAATATCTTAGGATGCAGTTAAATGTAAGGCAGAGCTATTAAAAGCAGTGCAATTATATCCGCTGCCTTTTCCTTAAGCGTTTGTATAATAAACAATGCAGAGACAAAAGCATAACTCATCGAGGAACCAGAAAACGAAAGAGATGCTTATGCTGTCTGATAGAATCAGTTAATCTTTCTCAGAAACTGAATATTTTATTGCGCTTTCAACAATACAATAATTGTTCAGGGTTTCGGCAAAATATTCTGATTTTAATGCAATCTGCTAGCTTTACACAATTTTTATCTGAGCGCAATCTGAGAAAATTGAAAACCATGCTCTCCTCACACGTCTCCGGGGAGGCCTGAATATGATTAAAAAGACATATTGGACCCTAGACTCACAAAGGGCTCTGGAAACTCACTGCTAGTGATCTCAGGCTGGCCCTAGTGGAAGGTCCATAATCAGCAATTGAGTACATCAATCAGTTTCAATTCATTCTAGCAGGGTCAGACCAATACGGCGAGTTTTATAGGTAATCACACATTTGCATGATTACACAATCACCCAAAGAAAAACAATGTGAACGGCGATGAATGAGACCTTATGTTCTCAGTGTCATCTTTCGACAAATCACAGGAGGTTATGTTCTCAGTGTCATCTTTCGACAAATCACAGGAGGTTATGTTCTCAGTGTCATCTTTCGACAAATCACAGGAGGGTGTAAACAAAAAAAAAACAATTCTATTGCTGTAACCATGATGTGTAGAACGGCTTCTGCGAAGTAATTGGACACATCGTGCGCCTAATGACAGCAGTCATTACAAATTACAATCTTGCAGTGCGATAAAATACAACGAAAAGAAAGAAAAGAACCAGTTACTTCAGCCGTCGCTTCTCTGTCTCCGTAATGAATAACAGAGAGGAAAGCGTTATTCCCCAAGAAACTAGAAAAGGCATAAGTGAAACCAGTGAAGTGAAATGTTTACACAGTGCGGCAGAGCATCCCTGATAACCAAACCACTCACGCTGACACTGGAACTATTTATTGTAATAAGAAAATGTCTAAAAAGCTCCGGGAAGACACCAAAACACAGGATTACACTAATATAACTCCTTGAAGTAACTCCCAATCAAAGCAAAAGATTTTCCAGTTAACAAGTCTTTTTTTTTCAATAAAGGAACCGGCTGTCCCCATAATGTCACATTTCAACCAGTGCAGTATGATTTATTGGAAATGGCACACAGATGCACAAGGGCACCCATCACTGATCTGGCTCTTTCGGAAAGCTCCGACCTGTCAAATACAATTGCAAAAGTGCATGTCTGTGTAACAGAAGCCAGAGTGAGGGGAAATCCACGGTCACACAAGGACAAAGGCGAGTTCACCAGACAGCGATTTCACGAGTCCTCCTGTCAATGTCGGCTACACAGCTGACAGGTTCTGACCGAGAACCATGCGTACAGCGCAGCAAATGGCCTGACCTAGCGACTGGTCTGAAACTCTGGTACTAACCTAGCGACTGGTCTGAAACTCTGGTACTGTACATGCCCACTAGATACTTAGAGACTATGAAGCTGCTACGAGTGATTTGCAGTTTTGCTTTAATATGAGGCTGTAAAAAAAGACACTGAAAGAAATCATCAGGCTGCACACTTGAGTGGCATGCATTTTCTCCATTAACTTTTCACATATCTTCTAAAATATTTTAGGTGTTCGAGATCAGTAGTTTCTACAGAGAAAATTCATATTCAGACGAGATGAAGATATTGAAATAAATGGTGTATTGTTTAAGCTGTTCTACAGCCTTGAGCTTCTGCAGCTTTTTCTGCTTGCATGTCATATTGATTTTGAATAGTACTTGAGTGAAAATATGTAGCAATAAACTGTCTGAATGAGAATGTAAGACTTAGATAAAACCATCAAAAAGAAATGCATCTCAGCTCCTTCCAGTACTGTACTAGTATGTGAGCAGCTACCAAAAATGTAAATTAATTCATGATTACAGCCTGTATTTTTTTCTTCTTTCTCTGACCCCAAAGGATCATCAAGTCTGTTAAGCTGCACTTTCTCTTAAGGTGTCCTGGTGAGTATCATGTGTTTAGTGATAATTTCACAATCAGCACAGATAGGGGAATCACAGCGAACACACTCAAAATGTCAAGATACATTTAAATGAAAAGCCGGCTGAAGACAAACCTGAAAGTGGTGAAACTGTGTTTTTTTTCTTTATCTTTCATGCGCATGGGGCAGCTTGTAACAGAACCAACATATTATCACGAGACACAGGAAGGAAGAGAAGATGGAACATCACTAAATGTATGATATACCTGCGGCAATATTCCGTACAAATACTTCTCTTGAAAAAATAGACCACCGAAAATGACATTTTTTTCCTCAAACCATTTAATAAACAGATGAGTGCTTCCAGCACTGCGAAGTATTTTTTTTACAGTCAGCTAACTTTTGTAATGAATGAAAGATAAATATATCTAAATAATATTTATACTAATAATTCTATTATATATTATTTTTTTAAAAACCATGTTAGCAGTTGCACTGTATCTGCAGCCAGTCTGATGTCAGGGTGTTTAAAAGGATCTGAAATAGATTTTAATAGCATGGATTGGGTTTGTCTTGGATCAAGTGATCTAGACTTTATGACAACATCCTTAGCGACTTATTTCTAAACTTGGTCCATTTAAATTGTAAAATGTAAGCCATTAATTTTCCTGAGGGTGACAAGCTTGTCATATGTGTACAAAAAGTGTACAAACATTGCCCTACCAGAATGTACAATATACAAAATATTTGAAGCTTGCAAAACCTAATGGGGGAACCGTAGTATATTTAAAGGCACATCAATTTCAGGCGAGGTTTGCAGACAGAGAGACGGGCATTAAATTAAACACCAGTACATTACAGGAGCTGAGGTTCCCACTGCAATGAATGCCCAAATGCTTCAAAGAAATGTCTCTTCCTAATTGCACAGCACCGCAACGGAACAGTCAGCCTCATACAATGACCCGGCAGCCCACAATTCAGAATCCTTAAACGCTAAAGCCGCTTACACATGAACACTGAGCACCAGCATTCCATAGAGGGGAGAAGTGTGGCCTCCTACGGGTCTAAGTTTGCAAAGAACAGCGATGACCTCAAAGAGGGGACTGGCAAACAGCCAATGGTGTAATTTAATGAACATTTTGAAAATCTTTTCTTTCCTAGTGTTTTAGACACTGTCATTTTATTAGTGCATCTCTGCCACTAACGTCTTCCTTTCACTACACAATCATTTTGCAAAATGTATTACTTAAGACCCTACTGAAAGAAAAAAAGCTGTTTTCCTTCTTTACGGACATTATAATGATTATGATTATGATTATGACTATGTTGACACTATGAACATTGTTTAACATGTCTGACATCCTGATCGGTGTCACTAAACATACAGAAAATAGCTGGCAATTAGCTCATATGTGCCTGACTGATTTATCAAGTACTGTCTTCAAGAGTCATTAACTGAAATAACAGCAGTCTATTTGTCTATTTCGTACAAAAACTCTATGTACATAATCCAAATGAAGCCTGAAATGCATTAGGAAAAGAATGCTTGGAAAAACCCAAAAGACACAAAAATATGGTAGATCTAAAGATACAGTTCTATAGGCTAAGTGAGGCTGTATGCTAATCTAGAAATATCATGTATTTATGTCATTCACATTATTATTTGTGTCAGTCAAATGCAGCCAGTAACTATTAGCTCGGTCATCCACACTGCCCACTCCCCGAAAGCGTGACATAAATAACTCCATATCCTCATTTGCCTATGGCTCCGGGGACAACAGAGACCCAATAACAAATTAAAGCGCACGGTTTGTTCAGCCGTGTCCAAAATATCTTCCTCCTGTTATGGGTACATTTCCCAAACCGTGAGCGTCGATGGGTTGATAAGTGCACTCGTGACCATGAGTGATGGAACTGGAGAGCAGTAGCGGTGAGGCTCTTCAGCTAGGAAGGCTGACAGGGGTATCTCTCTGTGTCATTCTGCCAGAAATACTGCCGTGTTTGTTGTGGCAGGTACTGGGGCAGGAACAACAGATGCCTCCCCTGTTATTTTGATGCTGCGTAACAGATTTACATTACAGTAATATCACATGACTAATCAGTAGTGATGGGATAAATATATTCACAAAAACCGATGGTAAATTTTTAATGATTATCATGTATGTTGTTCCCATGTTTTGGCGAATGAGCGACTAAATTCGGGGGTCTCCGACTCCAGTCCTGGTAATTTTCTGTCGTACCAGGCTTCTGACAAGCCACACCTGTTGTCAGGTAATCAGGAACAGATGTGGCTCATCGAAAGCTTGGTAAAAATTTTGGGTGAATATATGTTAATTATTTTTTAGTGGTTATATATATATTTTTTAGTACCTGCACATACCAACCACAGCGCCTTTGTTAGCAACAAATGCTTCAGTCAAACCTTTTTCCTTGCTCTGTTGGGTTTCATTTCCTCATGCATGCTCTGATTACATTGCGGAGACAATTATTGACTCTCGCCGTACTGTGACACCTGCTAATGAGAGTCCACTTCACTCCTTGTACGTACAATAAGAGGAGGCTTGCGTATGAAAATGCTAGACGTGGCGTGGGATTTTAATGAACAAGGACGTTCACAGATGCCACGTTTGAAGAGCCGTATTGATTCACCACAGCAAACCAAACAGTCAAAGTAATTTTTGGGTCCCAGACCAGGGTGACTCATTTGGAAAAAAAAAATCTAAATCAAACTAGGCTTGTGAGGAAAACGGCAAGGTTTCTGTTAACCTGGGCCTCTGGGGTTAGACTGGGGAACCAGCAGGCGTTAGTCGTGACTAGACATGGTGTTCAGATCTATCTATCCATCTACCTCTTGCTATTAAGAAGAAGTGGCAGCTGGGTGGGGCCTTATTGGGCCAGTCAAGCTCAAGTATCACTTATTGGCACATATTTGGTGAGAAAAGCAGTGGCCTGTTTATGTGTTTGTGGTTACGTTAAATGGCCTGTTTTCTAACCAGGCTGACCACTGCATCATGGGATAGGTGCCAAACCCACCACTACCCTGAACCGGATAATCAGTATTAAATATATATCAATAGATGGCTACTTTGGTGCTACATTATTTTTTAGAA
>JAABNX020000030.1:18671578-18682613 GCA_015163995.2 Mormyrus lacerda
TATATATTCCTTTGTAATCAACTAATAAAGCATTAAAGTGAACCACGTTCAACACGCCAGGCCACTACACAGTTTTTCGCATCCCAGTGCGTCATGCAGGCCTCCCACACAAGCTCGTGGTTAAAAATAGAACGCAGTGCTGGGGTACTTGTCAGTTAGGTAGCATAAGCACCTAAGTAAAGTCTACATTGCTTTAGGAAATATATATCCCAGCATACTGCAGTGTGTTTAGATGACACTCAGTGTGGAACAGTCTTAATGGTGACACCATGGAACAATACAGTAAATCATCTGCTTGGCAGTGGCAAATCGACGTTACTGGTCTTCAAATCTTCTGGAACGTGACTGGTACAAAGGTATTACTGCTGTGATGATCAATTTAATGCATTTATAGCTAGAAGATGACAGCAAAGTGAAACAGCAAAGTATGAGAATGTACTAATTGTAAATGGCATGGAAAGTGAGATGGTGTGTGATACTCCGGAACTGAAATGAAATCATGAATCGTGATTATTAAGATTATCTGTATTCTTTAATTCTTGGCTTTGTTTCCATACCTGCTGATCTATTACAGGGTCATAGTGACACGTCCTGGACCACAGAAACATAGATCAAATATCAATCAGGGTCATTGCTAGGGCTCTTTTAATGTTTTAACCCACCTAAAATGTTCTTTAACAGCCTCCCTGTAGTGTACAGTGCATTTCCATCCATTTTAATTACAATCAGACGCCACTTAAGGCTTAAAAATCTCGAATGAAACTTGTGTGCCGCTCCATTGCAAGGCGACGCTAAAGTATTGTTTTATTTATTGTTTTAGTATTTAGAGCATTTACGCAGCTCCGTAGAGGGTAGTTTCATACTGCGAAAAGGCAGGCAAAGTTATGTGCCACTTTATGGTATGACTGAAGAATTACTACATTCATGAATGGTATTTAAAAAGTGTTTCCAAAGTGAAATAACACAAAAACAATAAAAACAAACAAAAAATATCGAAAGAATCTTGCATCTGGGACTTTTACAGGTTTACGTAAAGTAATGTATTCTTTTAATGCAAAAAAAAAACCCAAAAATTTGTTTCTTACTGCAACACATGGCTAAAACAACGGCTGGCTTCCATCCCTGCTGTGATTCTCGAGGTGATTACGCTTAATAAATAGAGAAATGAAAAAGCAAATTGGATTTTAAATTATGAGTGCATGTGCACACATTACAATGCTCTAGTGCACTGACTATGATGCCATTGGCCATCATAATTATGATTTAATTTGTCGAGGAGAGAATATCAACTCACTGGATTGTCTCTAAAAATGTTACCCCAGTTGTTGTGATATAGCTGTTTTATACCCCAAGAAATCTCATGAAAACACACAGCAAAATGAATAATTGAGAATATTTTTATGTTTATTTCTCCAGTGTGGCTGATGGGCATATTAGGCTACATGTTCTTCTTTTAAAACACCAACCCTGGATAATTGGACAGAAGATGGATTTTTTTATTAATTGAAAAATAATTGCTGTTTGTATTTACAAAATAACAATGCACAAAAAAATTTAACAGATTAAAGATTGAAGATACAAATTAGCAAGCAAATAAAAATAAAAGTTACTGTTGCACGTGATGTTGTTATGAGTGTGGTATATGCGTTTGCATGTCTATATAAACAAAAAAAAAAAAACGTTTTTTGCCATTATACCAAAACACATAATTTCACATAAAACATAAAAACACAATAACAAAGGGAAACAATCATTTTGGCAGGGGCCCAGATAATGATTGAAACTGATTCAGTGTGGTCCATTAATTCAAGGTCCACTAAAAGTTCATTACAGCCATAAATGGGCAGCTGGGCCCCACAGTCGACATCGTCAGGGCCTTAAAACCGTGGCCCTGATGTAGAGCCTTCCCACACAGAGACACTGCACCCATCTCATTCAGCACGTGCTAAGAATAGATTGTTTGTACATTCCCACCTGATGATACAAGTGTTTGAAGATGTACTTAGTAATATTTTCCAAAATTATACGTAAGGACTGGTGACTGAAACTGATTCATTAAATAGACGCTGCGGTGCTAGACAGACCATCCGCCAAGCAAGGCTACCGTGGGTTTGAGTAAATTTATCTTCCGCTGTCATTTCCCCTGTTAAAGTGAGCGAGTTGGCTGACTTATTGAAAACGCCTTGCATATCAAAAAGAAACCATATTGACGAAAGGTCAGATCTGAGCACAACAACCATGGCCCTTGGGTTTCAGCCAAAATGACAATGGCCGAAACTCCAAGGGAAGAATAACGCACGAAAGAAAACGGAAGCTGATAATAACTAGGTTCTAGCTTATTAAAAACTAGATTGTATGGAGGTATCTCGTTTTAAACTTCCAAACGATCACACCGCACAAACAAAATGTGTGTCAACTCATCTGCTCTTAAAATATTTATCAGTAAATATACTCAATGTGCAAAAAAAGCAGCAATGCCTAAAGCTCTTCATCTGTCCAAAACAGAGAAAGGGATTGTGGGAATGGAAATCAGGACTTGGAACCATCCATAGGTCTGATGTCATAACAGGATCTGGTTTGTCCAAGCTGACACTGTGCAATAACATGGTTTTATTCCTTGACGCTATGTTTAGTCCGTGATGTGGAGGGTAATACCCACAAGAAGCACGGACTATTTAAAATTTTTTCTAACATTATATATGTATAATTTTATATATAAATATATCCGAAAGGATGAAGCACCGCAGAATTTGGCCCTGCTTGTTCTTGGATGGCTAAGCTCCAGGGAGAACCAGATTGCTGGAAGTAGTATTAGTGGGTCAGTGGGGCGCACGCGTCCCCCCGGACTTGGCGGAAACTAAAAAGCTGAAAAGCTGGAGGAGCTGATGTGGGATGCTCTATTTCCTGAGTGAAACATGAAACCCACATCCCAGCTGAATAGTTATTTGCAGAGGAACATTGACTTTCAGCACTGTATGATCTGAGCTACTTCTTGCTGGTAGACCCCCCCCCCCCCAAAAAAAAATATACTGTATATATTATTTTCTGTTTTTTTTCCCTGAAATCTATATCAGCATGGTGGTGCAAAAGATATAAGAATGCATGCATATATTTCACAAAAAAATAAATATTTATATATAGAGAGATGGAAATAAAAAATGCTATTTTCAAGTCATGGACATTGCATTTATTGTCAAACCAAAGACGCACTTTGTGTACAATTTCCAATCAACGGAATTTGAGAGGAAATGAAACTTCCTTCTATTCCGAATCGGATTTGGCGTCAGAATACTGATGGCTATGGAGCTCTCAGAAATGTATATCAGCTAAAACAAATTTGGTCCCCGGTGCAAATGGTTCGTTCAGATTATTCCATCAAGTCTAATAAAATTCGAGCCGCCCTTTTAATATGCCCACATCCTCCGTTAATCTTGGGCAGAAGGGTGATAGTAATAGCCCTGACATGTGAGGGAAAGTGAAAAAATCAGCCACTCACACAGAGGGCTGGCAAGAGCTATCCAAATTCACACAGGCTGAATCCCGGAAGCTGGACAGCATGACTCAGAGACACTGAGAGTAATGCCAAAATTCTGCATGAATATCGTTAGTCATCTACATGCACTAAGTGATGATTCTGTTGCTGTGTATTACCCCAGTTCAAGGGAGTTTCTGCAAAGAGGCGCAAGTGACGCGTCTCAGAATCAATCCTCATACTGGAAAATTTTTACAAACGTTCACACCTGCATTCCTCCCATTGCACACCACTGCTCCCAGCCTCCACCCCCCAGTCACCACCAGCTTGTGATCTTGACAATGGGAGGAGGCGCCCCCTAGCTACTCCCACAGGCAGACCACTCAAGATTCTTATCTATAAATTTGTCTCATGTAAACTACATTTCCATGACAATATTGAAGTTACATTCTGTATTTTTAGCTATTTTATGCCTTTTTGGGGGTGCTTTGATTTCCAGAGTGTACCGTGGTTGAATACTGTCCCTTATTCACCCATTTATTTTTGTTCTGGGAACTTAAAGATGACAAGCTTATTCTTTATGTCTGTTTTTATATGTTCTATGTCCAATCCAATGTATTCTATAAATAATGATAAAAGATAGCAATGTATTATTACAGACAACAAACAAACATAGATTTGTATTACTTTTCAGGCACTACCAAATATATCAGGAGCCAAACCCTGCAGGCTTTCTAGAAGTCAAGGTGCAGGTGTTTAATTTGTTTTTTGACAGAGAGAAATATTATGTCGATTTTAACATGGAGCGAGCAGCAAGGTTTCACAACTGAATTTCAAGTGCATTTATTTCCCTCCAAAGCACAAACCCAGAGGCTGAAGGGAATTTGTAAACCAAGGTCTCTAGTGTGGGGAGATTGATTACGCCAAGTTAACGGTTAATTAAATTCAACCACATAGTCGGCTGTGAACGTTTGGAGAAAACGATCTAGGGAAAGTTGTTTGTGAATTAAAGTAAATGTCAATATTTCCGTCGCGTTTAATGTTTTGCCATATGTTTAATATCTGGATTTTGCAGTAGGTAATGTGTATTTGTGGACTATGTTGTTTTGATAAAGCCTTTTACTGAGTAGGAATTCAATTTTAAAGCATGGTTTGCATAATCTTATTTTCTTTTTTACTTTTTTTTTTTATCTTATTATTCTAAAAGCAGGTTCACCAAGGCAGCCATACTGCTACCATAAGTATAACCAAAAATGCATGACATATTAACAAAAGATAAAGGACTAAACAAGGGTTAAGCTGTTTACTTTTTCGCAACAAACATCTGGCATATTTGGAAACCATGCTTAATACAGGCAATCTGCGCTCAGAATAAACACAGTAGGGTGGCGTCCAAAAAAATGCATTTCACAAATAACGCCTGACAGATTTTTTTTTTTAATTCCATTCTTGAAATCAAATATCTATTTGGAAAATACTGAGAATGGATGCCGAACTTGGCAGTATGAAGTAGATGTTGTCTTGCTTTCAGCTGAGCTTCATCTAATAATGTGCGACAATGACCATTACTGGCAAGCACTCAAACGGCATCGTTCTCAAACATTAAAAATATTATAAATTTCTTCAAACTAAGACACCATCAGTATTATCTATGATATAGCAGCCTAATCTGCTTCTAAGGGTCTTCAGCTGGAAGTTTAACTCTCTCCTTGAACCTTAGTCCTGATCTGCCAGTGATATTCACTCCCTGTCATGTAATTTCCTCTGAGAAGATGGCTGAGGATGGAATTATATAAGGAAAAAGTTAAATGTTTGTTGAAAATATACTGACCAATAAAAAGCTGTTTTTTATTACATAAATCTACACATTTTTGCCACCATGCAGTTGGTATGCCCTTGTGAGGGTTGAATGGAGGCCTGGAACCTATCAGGGCACACGGCCAAGGTACACGGGATAAATATATAATAATAATAATACATCATCAATAACATAATGCGACATGAATTTGGAACTTATCCAGTTGCAGATACAGTAATGCAGCCCCTGGGTAACTAACAATGGCTGTATTTGAAAGTCTCAGCAATTTCCATATCTCACCACCATAAATTGTATTGACACACACTAATAAAATACACGAAAATTGAAATGAGTTAAAAACAAAATTTCATCAAACCTAGATGCTACAGTCTGACATTATTCTTCTTCCCAGATCTTCAGAATGTCCCCAAGATTTTATACGCTTACTGGAAATCAAGCAGCAGTAGAGTAAATTGCATGCTACAGTCACGAGCAGGGATATATTTAGCCAAGGTTCAATTAAATTGAAAGCCGCAGGAGGATGAAAGCAGGAAGGCCGGAAAACACAAACTTCCACACCTGTCTCTTTCTGACCAAGAACTGCGGTGACTTGAACAGTCCAGGGTGTTTGAAAGCTGTTGCTAGGATACCAATCATGGATTTTTATGTGAAGCAGCAGAAGATTTTTCATTCCTAATACACAGTTAACTGACAAAAACGATTAAGTTACAATGATAAAGGAGAGAAACGAGTATTAAATGGTGCAGCTGGCATGAACAGAATAAGGTATTTCAGCAATAAAAACCAAGAGACGATGTACATGCGACAGATATAAAAGAAAGTGGATTTGTTAATGTGTACAAAAATAGTGGATTTGCATAATCAGTGACTTGAAGCATGTTTAATACATTTCAAAAACGCAAATGATGTTTATGTAAAACTCCTAAGAGAAGATCTGTCACTTCTGATGTTCTCTGTATTTACAGAACTTCAGGGATTTGAAGGTGTCTGTAAGGGTATTTTATGGTCTTCTCCCTATTTATGTCTTAAAGGTTCTTTGAAACTAGAGAACGTCAGGGATTTGAAAGTGTCTCTAAAGGTACTTTCTGGTACCTGCCCCATTGCTGTCTTAGAGGTTCTGTGAAACTAGACAACTTCAGGAATTTGAAGGTGTCTGTAAGGGTACTTTCTGGAGTCTTTCATATTTCTGTCATATAATTTTATTTCTGGGTTCTGGCGCCGTTCTCTTTCGGCGTTCAGAAAGGCGTTGCTCTCTGGCTGGCTCTCAGGTGTCCCCACATACCTGCCTCCCCACACGGTTGTTGCTGGCGTCAAGCCACACCGTTTAGCTCCCAGAAAGGGCGAGCCGTACCATATCACCAGCAAGCGGCCGCAAGAACAACAGACACCCCGTGATGGTGAACAGCCCCACGCAGGTTGACTATATTACTGTAAAATGGCATTTATATCGGAAAGTGTCAAGTGAGCTAGTTTGATTACAGAAAAACACAACAATCTAATGGCAAAAGCACAGCAGATCAGCCAAACGAATGCCGAACTGAATGTTCTCTCTTGAAGAGGAACACAATTATTCACATCTATTCCATCCACTGTTTATCATCAGCTATTTAGCAAAGCTCTATTGTTGACATCGAGTCCGATGTCAATAATTGTCACAGAAGTTCAAGAGACTGGCATGAAAAAATAGAAATGCTATTATACGTTGATATGTGAAAATGGCCAAAAATTTTATGCATGGAGAGGTGTGGGTGTTCAAACAGAAGTGGATTTATAAATGTGTCAGGATATGTCCTGCAGCTATCTGAAACCAGCATACTATAACGCATTTATGTTCACAGTGATAAGTAAAACCATGTAGCGTGATGAAAGGTTAAATTTTAAACCTACCCACGGGACTGGAAAAAAAAATACTGAGATGTCCATTTCCCTTCTAATTTCTCTAAGACACAAAGAAAATCACTATAACATGAAACATGGTTTACTTCTGCAACCCACATTCACAAATCCCACAAAAAGCTTGGTTATATTTTTAAAAATAGACTTTGAAGTGCAAATGTTTTCTCAGGACATATTGGAATATTAGCGTGGACATTCAAAAACATAAAAATCTTGTCACGCCTACATCAGTGAGTTCCAGTAGGTTCAGACTTAGCTTGTGACTCTTTCCCGATTGGCACTCTTTGTTTCGATGTCTCTTTTCCTAATTGTTTATCCTTCACTGGAATTAATTTTTCCTTTGTTTTCATGGAAGTAAGCCACATGTGAACACGGAGGATGTGCAGGACTTTCACGGCATATGTTTTTTTTGCTTACTTGTATGCAGTTATATTGTGTTTTGTGTACATTGTATGCTGTTTACGACTATTGTGGAGCTCAAAACGAGACTGTGCTTGAGTAGAGTTTAAGTGTATCTCTAGCTTATGATGAAGACATCCAGCCATCGAACATGAGAGTGCACTGAAACTGCGGGGAGAGAGTGAGACGTGTAGTGACAAAATATTTTGATCCCTGTGTTTTTACTGTGATGATTCCTTTTATGTACTTCAGTTTGAATAAAATAAAATACATTTTAATAAATAAAATTCATCCATTTACTTTAAACACATGGTTGTGGTTTGATTAATCAACTGTTAAGCATTTTTAAAAATGGAACTTTATTGCTAATAAAGTCAAAATAAATGATTCCTAATATATACCTCGCCATTTCTAGAATTGTAAAAAAAATTTGGTTAGACAAAAAACATGCAAGTGACACACTGTGCTCCAGCTACAACAAACAAAATACAAAGTGTGCCACTTCTAAAAATATATTATATTTGGTTAAATGTGCAAATGAAAAATGATATGATATGATATGATAAATGCATACATTAACAACCACACTTATATACAATACACACAATTACACAAATGCTAAAGCTAATTATTTTTGTAGTCATAAGCTATATCATTTGCCTATTACACAGACCATTGTGAACGCATAAGTTTTGTTCAACACTAGTGATAACGATAGTGTGGAAGCAGATCTTTTCTTTCGGAAACTCCCGAATTTTTTTATTTTTTTTTTTAACGCACTATTGCCGACGTACCCTTAGTCACAAATCTCAGTTTATTATTGGCCTCACTCATATTTTACATATTACAATTTTAGAAAGAAAACAAAGATTAAAACAAAAGAAAAGTTTAAAATATAGGGCTAAAAATTTTAACAAGAGTTCCACTTACCTTTGGAGTTTTTGTGCACTTCCCACTTCTTGCATCTTTGATATAGGTGATATCCAAAATCTCAGTTTCCTGAAAACAAAATGAATCAAAAGGAATAATGTCAAATCATTAGCACATGTGACTCATTATACAAGCAGTGACCAATAATAATGATCATAAGAAATTTACAAACGAGAGGAGGCCATTCGGCCCATCAACCTCGTTTGGGGAGAGCATAGCTAATAGCTCAGAGTTGTTAAAATCTTATCTAACTCTGATTTAAAGGAACCCAGGGTTTTAACTTGCACTACACTCGTAGGAAGAAGACTATTCCATACTCTAACTACACGCTGTGTAAAGAAATGCTTCCTCAAATTAGTTTTAAAATGTTCTCCCGCTAATTTCCAGTTATAGCCACAAGTTCTAGTATTTAAACTAATATTGAAATAGCCATTTGGCTGAACAGCATCCAGACCAGTTAGAATCTTATATACCTGGATCATGTTTCCCTTAGTCCCCTTTGCTTGAGGCTAAACAGATTCAGCTCAGCTAACCTCTCCTCATAAGAAATTCCTCTAAGACCAGGAATCAGATCAGTATCTGCTACACCACCCACCTTGGTGTCGTATGCAAATTTAACTGTATGTATTGGTGTCAATATCATTAATGTAAATTAGAAACAATAGTGGTCCTAAAATTGAACCCTGCGGTACCCCACTATGAATGCAGGCCCACTGTGACATTATGCCTCTAATGACTACCTGCTGCTTCCTGTCAGTTAACCAGTTTTCGATCCAATTTGCTACAGTTCCTAAAATCCCTGAAGCATTGGTTAAGCAATGACACACATGCGTTTTCATGAAGGATGGAATGCCCAACTAATGCTGAAAAAAGCTGAAAAAGATACTTAATTATCTCACTAAATAACAGGCAGGAAATACTGGTATCACCAATATTTTAAAGGGGTCTGAGAGTAAAATAAAACTTTTTCACTCGTCATCAAACCAAGGATACGAAATTTAATGCTGGGATAAACACAAGCAATTGTCAAAATCATTTTACTCCGCCCAAGTCAATTCATGAGTTCCAGTAGGCATATAAACACATAATATTTAAACTACCCTTATACATGCATGTACCTATGTACAGTATACTGTAATGCGTAGGTTTTAGCCTGGGTTAGTTAATTCAGCAACACCTGAGTGTCCATGTTGATGTCAGCGAAGGGCCCCCAAATAAGTTATTCCACCCCTGAGCACCAGGCAGGGGCCGTCCTGTAGTGGGTACCAATCCATTGTATTACACACACACACACACACACACACACACACACACGCTCAGGCGCGCTTGTATTCATATCTTTGTGTGGACCGTCTATTCATTTCTATGGGAAAAACCCTAATCTCAACAATGACAACCTTAAGCCATACCCAGCTCTAAGCTTAACCATAAATAACAAAACAAAATACAAGACTTTTATTGATTTTTAGGTTTTTCATTGAAGTCACAGATTTTGATAAAACTGAGTTTCACCTTGTAGGGACTGAATTGATGGTGCCCCACAACATCAAAATAAATATTTATAACATTTTGGAGAGTAAAATAAAAGTCCCCACAATGTTATGTATACATAACACACTCTTGTGATTAGAGATACGCCAATCTGATATTCGAATCGGTATCGGCGCAGATCCAGACCTATTTGATAGATACGAAATCGGCTTGATCCATGACTGATCCATGTCTGATACTTACCCATTTAGTTTTTGCCGATCTCTAAAGGCATAACTCCTATTATGTTAAATCTGTTTGGTTGTGCTTTTTTCTGCTATTCAAGCTGAACACTAATGCTGCCATTCAGTGGGTGTGAGCACAGTGACTTCCGCCTGTTGTCATGTCATGTGCATAGGCTTTGGAGTATAAGAACATCAGACAAGAAGGTGATGATTATACAGTAAAGCATTTTACACTTTTAACAGCTAGTAGCACAGCAAGACTGGAGCACCCAGAGGAAATCCCACAAAAACACAAGGAGAACATGCAAATTCCACATACATGGTACCATGGGAGAAGCTTGAACCCAGAACCCAGAGGTGTGAGACAACAGGGCTAGTCACTGCACCACCATGCTAACCCTTGCATTTAATAAGGCCCATTAGAAGGATTGCAAGAGGAGCCCAGAGTACTCAAAGGAAATGTATGCGACCTAACAGTGTAATTCAAAACTGAAACCTTTGAACCCATATAACTATGGCGGAACAATGTTTGAAATTGTGCTTTTATGTTTTGTTTGTTTTTTGTTATTTGTATTTTGGTGGAATAAGAATGTGAAAGCTGCAAAGCTGTATTTCATTCAGACAAGCTAGAACTAAAAATATTAACCAAATATATCAAAAAAGGTTGACAATCAGCTCTAGTATTTTACAGTTATCATTGTTTACGTGGATGTTGCTGTCACTCATTATGGCAAAGAAATTGTAACATGGCTAATTTAACAAACATCCATCATACTAAGAGCTACTGTAAGTTGTTTCAGCTCA
>JAABNX020000030.1:18695522-18723291 GCA_015163995.2 Mormyrus lacerda
AATGTATATATTTTTTTCCATGTCTTATTTTGCTGCCAGCCCAAGTATTTAAGTTTGACTCAGCCATTGCATAAGTGTCCCACATATGCATGATTCACTCCGACTTGGAATAGTATCTTCGGGTGAATATCCCAAAATCCAGACACATAGAACAAAATGTACCTTATCCTCTGTTATTGTTTTATTTTAAATCTTAGGAGGACCTGACCATGTAGACACAGTATTTTAATGTTAACCAGCAGAAAGCATCTTTCGCTGGTGCAGAAGAAGAAAAGAGGATAGATTTTAAAGCATGGTAGTTGCCATAGCAACAGCCAGCTGGTTTCATTTCTACGCACAAATTAGCTTTAAACGGCCAAAAAGAAAATTTTAACATGGGTGACGATAATAAAATACTGATATTTCTGGACCAACAGAATGCAGTTTTAGAAAAAGAACAAATTCTAAATTGCATGCACATATATTAACAGTTTCACATTCTCATGCTGTTGTCTTGCAATTTCCTCTGACTAGTTTACAGGGTACCTAACCACAGGCACAATGCAGTTAAAGCGCATAGTGAGTGCATATTATATACATACCCTCAGCTCTTTCAAACGATCCGCATTAAGATAACGTCAGCTAAAAGGAACATTCTTGCACTTGGACCTTATCACCTTTATAACAACTTTAGCGTCATACTTCTACTGGTATGAACTCTTCTGACGAGATTATAGATCTTAATTATAAAATGCTACGCTCATTAAGAACTAAAAACTAACCAAAACTCGTTTCAAAGAATTCATCTCATATGTATGTCAATTATAATTTCACTCTCCTCATTCTCACTCTGTAGTATTTCACTCTGTCAACCCTTTTCTTGGCTGCCGATTCTCATTCTTTGGATCCTTCAGTATTGAAATAACGTGTTTGGAAATAAACAATTGAGTTGGTGGTCTATCACTGGACACCTAAGCACATCTCGATATGACAGGCATGCTGTCAGTATCTACTGTCAAGAGTTGCTACTAATCCTACAGGTCACAGCACATAATCATGAAGTATGGAAACGAGTCTTCCTTATGGCCTCGCATTTGTCTTCCAAGGTCCATTTAACATCAAACATTTCTGCCGGACAAAGGCGTGAAGAAGAAACCAGCGTATGCATCAAGCCTTGCGTTTGTGGAGCTTCGATTTCCCCTGACGGATGCATCCGCGTTCGTCTTATATATGCCTAACGTATACGTTTATATATATAATATGTAACCGCGTTATTTTATCTTTATTACCAGCGAGACGCAAATACGACATATGGCCAAATAGATGAACAGACAAGCCTGGAAGTCAAATCCACGCTTGGCCACCAAGAATTTGATTTTCAATAACCAAGATCTTCGGCTGTCATGTTCCCTGGTGAATGCGAGCGCATCGAAAAATTAACAGGCTCATTTAGATACAAATGGAATATACCTGCCCCATATATTAAATGTTTTATTACACATGAACTGCTTTAATATCGTTGGCAGGTTGGATAACGTTAAAGATAAGTGTTTAAGTGTGCACTTTGGTTATTGCATCGGCAATTACAAGATCTGATGTTATAAAGTTCACCAGGAAAAATAAATATTCGCTACTATAACGCCTTAGGATTGTTTTGCCTCAGAGATGCCGACAATCATACTAGCTGTTGAACAAAAAATGCATTTAAAACATGTAAAATAGATATTGGCTGCATTTCAGAATGATATTCCAGCGACTTGACAGAACATCAAGTTGGGCTTAGGCAATCTGAAGTAAATTTATAGGTGCATGATGATGGGTGATTTTTTTTCTACTTTTTCCGTTTTAACGACTTTAAAATATAGCCATCAGTGGCTAAATGTTTCCGTTATTTTAACCATTCGAGCAATTGTATTTAAAGTTCCCACAATCGTACGAGAAGTTACGTATTCATGACTAAACGTCGTTTATTGCCACCTTGATCAGCAGCACTTGTTTCTTCTTGTCACCCATGCGAGATTACAGAAAAACTGAAAAAGAAAAAATGAATACGGAATATGAAGCTCTCAAACACAGCCATCTGTATGCATACTTACATCATCCCATTTCATGAATTTGCTGCCCTTCTTGAGACTCTCCGAAACGGAGATCGGTTTGAGCTGCAGTGCGTGAACTCCGGGCTGTGCCCCAGCCATTTACTCATTTAAATCCGAATCAAACGGAGAAAAACTGAAAATAAATTCGGCTTTCTCTACCCCAAAATTAAACTGATCTCTATATATAGATATATACAGCAGAGAGGGAATGGGGATATACCACTGGGGCTCAAGCGGACACTATCTTCCTCTCTAACGTTTCATTGTCGCCAAAAGAAACGCCGTGAGTGAGAGACGAAAAAACACAAGGGGAGCGGACGACTGATACGCGACTCTCGATTTGAAGGAAGATGCAGAGCAAAGGGAAAGCGGAGTGAGTGGGTGTTCACGGACTTATTTACAGCGGGCAGATTTGCTCGCTGGGATTCAACGCCTCCTAGCGCTTATCCTGTCAAGCAATCCTACTGCCGCTAGAGAAGGGGAAGATCAACAATTATGCGTGGGAAAACACTGGTAGAACATTTTCAAGTCGTATAGTCAAAATGTCATGAAATGAATCTGGTAGTGCGTCACTGCACACAGAAGTTGCGTTTTTGAAGAATTTTAATAGTAATGTTTCAAAACTTAATTTTGAAATGTAAGTTCTTTTCCCCTATAGGATATTTGCCAAGTATTTAATAGAAACATATGCTATTTGAACCTGGTGATCCTTTGCGACCTTATTAAAGCATATAAACTTCAAGATGCCTCTACATAATATTGAACTAACCACACAACATAACTGAAATCTTAATTGTTTATCGTTTTATATCATGCCAAGGCCTTTTTGACCCAGATCACTGGATTCTATTTGGCTTTTCTATTTAGAACCATGTATTTCGGTTGGTTTGTTTGCCTTTGAGCTGTTGCAGTGTTCTCTTGTAGGTATTTTAAGATCTTGTTGCAAGGCAAGCACAAGAACTCAGCAAGCAGGCCGAGGAACACCTCGGGGTGTGGGTGGAACACAAGGAGTGGAACGGTTTAGATTTCACCTCGAAATACACTTGCTTTTACATTTAGTAGGAAAAAAATTACATAAAATCCTTCCGTTGCTCGATTCATCCACTAATCTGTCCATCCATCCACCCGCTTACCCAGTGAGCCTGTAGCTTATCCCAGAATACTCCGAACATTTCAGCTAACTGTGTTTTTTTTCTCAGACGGCAGGTGGAAAATGGGGAACCCAGAGTACAGCCACAAGAACAAGGAAAAAGCTGCACACAGCTCTGGATGGGAATCAAACATTCAACCTCCCAGGTGTAAAGCAGTCAGCTAACCTAAAAGCTGCACTGCCTGGCAACATAGAAGGACATCTCATCCTTCTCAGCAATTAGCATAGCTTCCGTTGGCAGTGACGTCTAAACTGAGGCATGGTCAAAAAAAAAACAACAGAAAACTGACCCTGGCACAACATAAACTATACGGTCTAAACTAATTAAAACCCGCTCTATTAAAGTACTGACAAATAAATAAATATAGTCATATATCAGTTTTATTGTATGAATAATCAAAGAACATTTATAATATTTGAATTAATCTTTTATGTAAGTTATTTCATTAAGTAAGTGTATCTTTCAGTGGACTGTTACTTCATTGACTACCCTAAAACTTGGGACAGGATGCTTGTTCACTGCAGGGCGCATACACTCAAACAAGCATACGCTATGGGCAATTTAAAAAGAGTGATTCACTTGGATGAAACAGCAGGAAGCTTGGCCACCCGAAGGGAATCCACACAGCAGTACATGCAAATTGCGACCCCCTTCCCTGCAGGTGGGTGTGCGTGTGGTTTTTTTTCAGTAGCTACACTGTCAGAAAAAAGTATCAATTTGTTGAGGGTACAATTATTTGTCACTGGGGCTGCACCCTCAAGGGTCTGCCAGTTGTATCTTAGCTGTAGGTAAATGTACCTTTAAGGTACAGAAATCAACTTTGAGGAAGATGTTTGTACTGTTGGGGATTCATTAATGTTATTTGTACCTTGGGGAACAAAATTGTACCATGGTTGTAATGTTTTTTTCTAACAATGCATAGCAGCTGTTTTTGGAGAACCTGATTAGTTAGAGTAGAAATACAAAACTAGTGACATTAATTCTAAATGCTTCAGTGAAAAAGGCAATTGGGAGCCCTTTGATGTAAATAGTACAAGCATACCTCATGCGTGTGCTACCTGAATTCAGCTGATTAGGCAGGATATATTCAGATCTAAGTGGGAGGAGCAGAAGTTCATGAGATGTTTCCCAAGCCTCAGTATCTGCAATGTTAAAAAATTATAAAATGTATGTTATGTAATCAGAAGATGCGAATACTGCTCTATCCTGAAGAGTAGATATAATGGCAATTCAGTGTTACTTTTGTATTAGTTGGTTACCATCCTGTAAATTTTGAAACATTTTGTCAGATTGAAGAGGACATAATGATCTGCTGTATTTTTTGTAATTTTATTTTTCAGCCAGCATTGACCAGTTCTTCCCAAGATAAAGTACCCCATCAAGGTAAATCCCTAGAAATAAACAACTACACAATTATTATATTTGTATATATATATTTGTAATGTTTATATTATAGTGTAGTGTAGACGTGTGACCTCTGAGGTCATGTTGAGCTTCAGTTATTTATCCTGGGAATTAACTGTCAATTTTATTTGATTTACGGTATCAATGTAATGTTAAAGAATTGAACGTGCCTGTCACCTCTTGTCGTATGTGACA
The DNA here is from genome assembly GCA_015163995.2 of Mormyrus lacerda. Lineage (NCBI taxonomy): Eukaryota > Metazoa > Chordata > Actinopteri > Osteoglossiformes > Mormyridae > Mormyrus > Mormyrus lacerda. The sequence continues at coordinate 18,700,348 of JAABNX020000030.1, forward strand.
TCATTTCCTGTCACCTAGATGCCAATTCTGGAAAGCTTCTGGGCATTGTGAGCTGTTGAGAGGTGAACCGCATTCGCCACAAATGTCTGCCTTAATTCCAGACTATTACAGTCTTACACTGTCAGTAACCTGCCTTTTATTTGGAGGTCTAATTAACAGCTTATTTAACAACCTGGGTTGAAGCACAGGGTAATGAAGGAGGAGGATAGAGTTCGTCAGCAGCTGAAACTTTAAATTTTAGTTTCCAATCTTTCTTTAGTTAATCGGTTTGAAGACATATTTTAAAGGCCAGCCCAAATTTTATCTATTTATATTAGACTGTGTCCTGCCTGTATAAGCCCAATTTCATCTCTATTTCTAACCCACAAAAAAACTATATAATCTATATTTATAAAATGTTGTGTCATATTATATTGATATCTAATACCATACAACCAATCTACCATGTTAGAAGTTCAAATGTTTTTCCGTTATAAAACCTTATCGCCCGTTAATAGTCCGTGGCGTTTGCCTACGTCAGATTTATCTGCATTAGCCAGAAACCTGTCAATTTATCGAGTACTGATTAGATTTTTACAAAAATATGATTGTTTGGTTTTGTTAACTTAAAGTAAGGGCCATTTCAATTAAATATACCAACACATCACTCCACATTTGATTGTTAACAACAGTTAAAATGCCTGGTCTATGCTGTCATCTAAGCTAGGGACATTACAATGCAGGTGTTGAATAAGAATGCTGTAATAATATGCCATGTTTTTTGTGCAGGGATAACCTTAGATTATTGGTAATGAAATCATGGTTATTTAACAACGTAAGTTTCTGCCGTGGCTATTAACTCGTGTATTCTTCCACATATTTCCACCCATCTTCTATAACAGCATACATGCATATTTATTTACTGCAAGTATTACACTGATAACAGTAAAATGAAGTCAGAAAACTGCGTAAGTGTATCTTTTTATGAAAAACAAACATCCAACAGAGAAAAGGTGTAACTATACTGGAAAATGAACTCCAGCTACCGGTGCTAAAATAAGGGCGTATTAATTGAAGATTTATAGCGATTTACCCGGCTTTAAAACGTTTTGAAAATGACATTTGTCCGGTGCGGTGCAGTTTTTAAGGTTGTTTTAGGCGATGTCTTTGAATTGCAGAAGGTTTTTGTGCCGCATAAGGGGGGGAAGAACAACTAAGGCGGTCCACCTTTAGAAAGCTGCACAGTCTATTTCCTGGTTGCTGGCAATCATGTGCACCGTCAACATGGCGGGGAGAAAATGGCTCGAAGAATTGAAATCGTGGCAAAGGGGCAAAATGCCCTGCATGCTGATGGCGTGCTTTACGGTCACCATGGCCCTGTTTTCTAATCCGGTTGTTGGTGACAGCGTGCAGACTGTCGCCGACAGCAACTGGACGGTTATTCTCCAGGGGCAGTGGATGCTGGTATTGTGAGTACTGTTACACTCCAGTAACTACCTGCTCCGATTAATGCAATGGCTGGGATAATGCAGTCAGGCCGGTGCTGGAAATACATAAATGCAATAAGTCGTTACTTATTTCCTTGCAACATTTGGATTCTTGAATAGAATCTTTTTTTTATTAATATTTTTTCTTAGTCTGCCCAGAATCTGGTGCGGAAACCCGGAACTACGGTATTGCATCGCCACATGCGGCTTGATGTAATATATTATACCGTACAGCATTGTAGTGTTTATTTGCGGCATTTTGCAACATTTAACGTTTTTCAAGGTTTGATTTTATTGCTTACAAAAAATACAGTAATGCAGTGGGACAAATTTAAAAAGCAGCTGGATACAGTAATGCTTACAGTTCCTGTTTAGTCAAAATCCCTATTTAATGACAATTCACAGAATATATGCATAGTTATCTATCTATCTATCTATCTATCTATCTATCTATCTATCTCAAAGATCAGGTAAAGTTTTAAGTTGGGTTAAATGCATCACCTTCTACAAGGTAGGCGTTCATAGAAGGTGTATGTTTAATAAACTGTAATTTATATATTTTAGTTTTCTGCTATGCAGCTATACTCATCTACTGACTAATCACCCAGAGCAACATAGGCTGCTTTGCTGTTTCTATATACATGTATGTATTTTGGAAACCAGCTTTAACAACATATTTGGGGGGGTGTTACAGTGAAACCCTTTCAAGGACAGTGTCAAAGTAAGTGTAAATACCAAATGAGAAGGTAAGATGTATGCGGGATGCACAGCGGGTATGTTTTAGGAGAGCTCTTAAGGGTGGTCAAATAGGACTGCGGGGAGTATTCTTGCAGGCAGTGCAGAATAATACTGTAACATATATAGACTACTGCTATTCAAAGAAAAGTCCTGGAAGGTCAAAGCTTTGTGAAAGTATCTGAAATACATGGCAGGTGGGGGAGGGGTGAGTGAGCGGGGGTGTCATTGCGGTCAAGGTAGAGACTAGAGAGCATAAATCCCCCGGTGATGTTATCATAACGTACATCGACGCTTTGAGAACATCTCTGTCCATAAGCGCCCACAGACAGTAAAGAAAAACTCAAGTATGTCACTCATCAGTTAGTATCAAGCTTACTTTACTTGTCGTGCAGAGTTTCTTTACACTGTTTAACTCTGAACAGTTGTTTATTAACAGTCATTCATTCCGTGACTGTTTAATCAACTTTCATATTAATTTGGGAAAATTCAATTCCGATTAGGGACAAATATGGCTGTTATCAAGCACCTGGTATTTTTTAATCAGCACTGAAAACAATAATTAAAATTTCCTGATGAAATAGGTAATTAGAAGTTTTCTGTTCATTACTTTGTGCTTGAACAAGCTGATGAAACACTTGCATGAACTGAAACATTAATCGAGTGCATCATATTTAATCTTGTGTATAAACCAGTCATAATTATAAAGCATCACTGAAATGCTGGATTGATATGCATAATTAGCAAATGTAGGTAGAAATCAGTATCCTTTGAATTAGCATAGCCATAGTCAGAATATAATACAGTTCTTGTTCCTTATTAAATGGCAGGTTTAGTGCATTGAAATGTAGAGGACATTTATTTCATAACCTCTCTCTTAAGTTCCTGTTATTCTTTTGCGGCTGGGGAGGTGGCGTGTAGTTCTGTGCCTGTGACCGGAAGGTTGCTGGCTCAAATCCTGTGATCAGCGGACTGATGCCACAGTTAGGCCCTTGAGCAAGGACCTTCGCCCCATTTGCTCCAGGAGTGATGCATGCTGGGGGCCCCTATGCTGTGACTCCCCCCCCCCCCCTCCCAACCCTGTATACGTCTCTGCATCTCTCATGGAGAGCAAGATGGGATGTAGTCGAAAAGACAGTCTTCCCACTGGGATGAATTGAGGCATCACCGTTCTGTTCTTTTGCAGTCGGTACTGATGCCTGTTTCTGAATCTTTCGATGCAGTTATGCGCCCTGGTGTCCGGCCTGCCAACAGATAAAGACGGATTGGGAGGAGTTTGGCAAACGCAGCGAAGCTCTGGGCATCTCCGTGGGCAAGGTGGACGTCACGCAGCAGCCAGGTGGGCTGCTTTTGAGCCAAGATGCTGCCGGGTCCTTTCGGCCTACGCTACATGCACCTCTTTGCTGTCATAAGCAAATTGGCTATAGAATATGTGTGTGTGTGTGTGTGTCTGTACACCTAATAATATGATAAACACACACACACACACACACATACAGTAGTGCAAGTCAAATGTCTGGACACTCCTGTTGAAAATCATTTCTTTCTTAACAAGATAATGACCCCAAGCACACCTCAAGGGTATGTAAGTACTGTATAGTCTTGTGAACAATGAAGGAGATGGAGTGCTGTGACAGATGACCTGCCCCCCCCCTCCCACAACCCCCCCCAACGTAAACTCTATACAGCAGGTTTGGGATGAGTTGGATTGAAGAATAAGTGGAAGGTAGTTAATCGGTACCCCGATCTTGTGGGAACTCCTTCAGGTACTGTTGAAGAGGCATTCCTGGTGGTAAGTAATACAGCTAAAATGGAGAAAAATGCATTAAAAGCAGGTTGTCCAGACATTTCACTGGTACTGTATGTATAGCTGTGTTTTTGTATAATGTATATATGTGTGCATGTATGTATTTAATTTGTTTTCTGGTTGTTGTATCAAACAGCATAAACATAGCGACGATATTTGCTCGTGCTTTGCTCTCTGAGACCTTTTGCTGTGCAAACAATAAATTGCATAACCGGAGGTGAATCTGAAAAACAAAAGACAGCCGAGCTCATCAGAAATGTTGTATCTACTCCAGCCTGTACTTGTGGTTTGACAGCATGCATGTTAAATCTCATGATGAGACGATAAGCATGGCGAATCACTCGGGCCTCTGTTTCATCTCATACGTCAGACTTATGTTTGAGTTTAACTTTCCAATAAGCAGAACTCATTTTAAAAATGTTTCACGACAATGAAACACTATTGGTTATACATGTAATTTAATAATAGTTCAGTAACTAATCATGACCGCTTCCTATTGCAGTGGAGCTTTCTCTGCCGTAAATGAAATTAGATGAAATCTATAATCCAGTTTATAATCATAAGTAATGCACGTCCCAGAGCGAGCGAGTCTGTCACACAACTGGCGAAACGTCACAGCCGCCAGAACTGCTGGACCACACCCTGTTTATGTGCCGACAACCTGGGGTAGCTTCGTTTAACGAAAACCAGGACCTGTAGCTAGATGGATGATGGGAGATTCTGTGCACATATCACCTTCAGGAACGTCGGTGTTTATGTTTAACGTACGACCATGGTGGTCTCACACCTTTACACTCGACGCTTTAAATCATACCCCTAGCTTTGTGATTATGGAATTTCCAAAGTCCAGCTCTGGTTTCCTTCCAGACACCGGCTTATTGTACGTTCCATTTGTACTGGAAGTCGGAATTTCGGAGTTCCGATCCACAGAGTTGGAGGAACCTATACAACTCATGAGCTCAGAATTCAAGATGGCTACACCTTTCATCAACCGAAGTGAAGGCTTTATATATGTACTGTTTATTAGTATTTATGTTTGGTCTGTGTCTTATTAAATCAGTCGTACACACGGGTACTGTCGAACCTCTATCTGTGGACATGTTGCTGTGCAAAATTTGTATGTGCAGAATACTTCGTAATGCATTGTTTTCAGCTGGTATCTTTAACAATGGCTAACCATGAATCTGGCTGGAACTAGTATGGCTAATTGACTTTCCGACCATTGTCGGACTGGAGCGAGGTTAACTCAGGTGTGCTGTCATTCCCAACTTCAACGTACAACCTCCGAGGTAAATGGAATGCAGCATTAGGTACAGTCGGCCTTTGGTATCTTCCGTATACTTTACATTACCGCTAAATTACTTATTATATCTAATACAATGTAAATGCTATGTAAATAGTTGTTGTAACTCATTGCTTAGGGATTAACGACAAGAAAAAAACATCTGTACCTACAGTGCCAATGTGGTAAGACCACGAGATGTACGGCACTGTTGGTAAGCGGTGAGACGTCAGGTAGGATATACCTCCACATCACTTAATTCCCTTGGATTCTGCGTAGTGCCCAGTAGGCAGCCAATTCGACTTATCCTTTTTGGAACTTTCTGTAATTTTGTTTTTCTGGAATATTTTCGATCCATGATTGGTTGAATGCGCTGGATGCGGAACCTGCGGATACCGAGCACTGACAGTGGTGTCTGAGCTTCCCTTAGTGTGTAGTTGCGTGTGTGATTCTATGCCCTGCGATAGGATGGCATTCCATCCATCCATGGACTTTGCTGCCTTGCTCTTGTGCTTCCAGGATCATCCTGTCTCCTAATTGGATAAGTCTTCATGAAAAATTGATATATGGGTATTTATTGTAGTGTTCTTTTTCCTCCCCTTCATCAAACACGATGAGGAAGCTCTCTTCGGGGACTCCTGGTAATCCACACCCCACCCCCTGCCTCTCCACTGCCCGTCTTCCTGCTTTCCCTGGCTTATCCTTTAAAATAATCAATGAGCTTCTCCTGAGAGTGAGGAGTGGCTCCTGAGCGCAGAAGAGCAGCTTAGGGCAGGTTAGCCAATCGCGTGCTTTCTCAGCCATCGCCATGGGCGACCACAACTCGCGACTCGCGAATCTCACGCGAACCGCAAACGGCAGACTGCATCGCTTCAGCTCAACCTGATGAATTCGACGCGGTTATTTTAATTTTTCCGAAGGATTTTTTTCATGTTGATTGGAATGATTTTGTATGCAAGAGATGACACAGTGGTTTTTACTGACACCAGATATGCTGGAACACATCCGTCCATCCATCCATCTATCACCCTATTTTTTTGTCTCAAGCCCCCTGAAAACTATCTTTCCTAGAACTATTTAGTGATTTGTCCCATATTTTCGTTTTAATCGTGGATGACTTGGGGTGTGGCATCCTGTTTTTCTTCAGGGAGCTGAGCCCCCGTAAGGGTAAAAACCATTAAGGGTATAAACCGTTAAACAGAACGTGCTGCTATTGCCATCCATCCATCCATTTTCCATTCTGCTTACCAGGTTGCAGTGAGCCTGCAGTGTATTCCAGCATGCATTGGGCACAGGGCATGGGGCACCCAGGGATGTCTGTCCATCTCAGAGCACACACTCATACACAGTCTCACATAACACGCGGAAGAACACGCAGAGAACACGCAGAGAACACGCAGTCTGTACTACCAGACAGGAATATCCGTTCAGCCAATGTGACACACATCACTCTATTCATATAGCTTTCTTCTGTACTCAGATATTATACATTTATTTATTCATATACCATTTGTCTGCATGCCACCCGTCCCACTAAAGTAGGTTACAGGCAGCCTGTCACCAGATGGTGATTAGCATTAGCCTCCCAGATAGGGGTAAATGATGTGAAGCGTTTTCGCTATTGGGGCAAATGTGTTGCCAACTGTGATGCTTATTCAGATTCTTCTGATATTATAAGCGGTTCTGCCGTTAGCCTCGTGGCTCTGGCACGGCGTCATAGCCGCCGTTAAAAGCTGGCAAGCGGGAAGCTACTGGAAGTGAAATATTTAATTTCAGCTAGAGTTGGCTGCAGTGGATCCTGGAAGCTTTCAGCAGCAAGGCATGTATATACCTTGGTGTTTTTGGTTCTTAAGATTGGGGTTAGTGAGCATTTTTGTCATCTTGCTTTGGTTAACTGGTTATCCCTTACATGGTTACATTGTATCTGCAACCCATTTTAGAAAGCAAAGGGGTGTAGATAGAAATTCTAGGCCCCCTGATAAAATGTCCCTTCGCACCTCCTCCTATTTTCCTGAAGAAATATAGATCGCCACCCCCAAACAACTAAATTGGCCTGTAGGGAGGAATTCCCCAGGGAATGATTTCCCATTTATTGTATAATGTTTCCAGAGCATATAACGTCTCTCAGCGCCTCTATAGTGCTGGGCCCCCTGAATCAGGCAGGGCATCCATGTCCCTGTAACGCCCTTGGCACTATTCAGGGGGACACCCTGGATGGGATTTCTGTCCACAGCAAGGCACACACTTGCACATACTGCTGTCGATTTAGAGGCACCAGCTGACCTTACTGCGCGGCTTTGAAATGCTCCAGAGGCGGACCAACCAGATCAGAATCGTTGAAGCGGGAATCACCACGATTGGCTGAGACAGGTGTCTGTCACGTGATACACCAAAAAGACCAGTCTGTCAGTGGTGGGTGAGGAAAGAGCCTGACCCTGTTCTCAGACCCCAGGCTTTTTTCTCGGCTGTATATGTCCCTGTGCGTATGCTATGATAAGGGAAAGGAAGCAGTCCAATGCACTTGTGCAAATAGCAAGGAATGCGCCATCGTGACACTGTTTGAGGACATTGGGAGAGCATGCAAGCTCCACACACAAGGTGTATTTACTTGGTACTGGTACTGTGCACGAGCCTTACTGATAAACAAAAGCTGATAAAAGATTTTGATAAAGATTTTGATCACTTGCTTAAAGTTAACTTGCAATGGTGCTGAAATAATCCTTCCACTTGGGGATCAGTGATTTAATTATTGCAAAATATGTAATTACATGGTTCACACCAGATCATTGGTTCACCTATATTATCATTCCAAAAATGGTATGGAGATTTAATTTTCATTATTATATCTGTCTTCCATGGTGAATGGAAATTGTATTATGTGCACTGGGATAAAAATGAAATATTTCACTCACTGATATGGCTAAGAGGCACCATTTGGAGAGTGAAATTCTTGATAGAATCTGAGGGACGGTGTGTGGCTCGGTGGGTTAGGATCTATGACCGGCAGGTTGCCAGTTCAAATCCAAGAGTCGGCCAGTTGATTTCACCGATGGGTCTTTGAGTGAGGCCCTTAATTATTCCCCATTGCTCCAGAGACAGTCTGACCCTATTTTCAGTTGTATATCGCTTTGGATAAAAGCAGCTGGAGAATAAATAAATAAATCGTAATTGTTTGGTTTCCATTCAGGCTTTGGTGTGATGAAAAGGAAGTCTCTGATGTGACACATCGGGGCCGGTCTGTTTGCAGTGTTTACAAAAAGCCGTGCCTGTAATAAAACTGCTGTCTGCTTCTGTTCTGTGCATTTTCAGAGATCCCTATGCCCTTGTTTCTGACTAACAAGGGGTCCACACAGTGTGACATGCATAACTGTGTTCTAATGGCCATGCGGAATGTCAGCACTGCCGCTTATACCCTCTGGCCCTTCACTGCAGGTGTCCACGTGATGCATCACCCTTCTGATGCCTCTCCCCAGTGCCCCCGCCTCCAGCTGAAACACTGGCTCTCAACTCGAGGAGAGGCCCGCCGCCCGAACGCTCCCACACCGACAGGAGTGCGTTCTCGCGTGTCCTGTGAGGCTGACTATACCACTAATGCCTGTTTGTCCTTCCGTCCCTTGCAGGGCTGAGTGGGCGGTTCCTGGTAACTACGCTTCCAACAATATTTCAGTAAGTTTTCCCATAAGGTGCTGGAGGAATTGGTACCAAGCTGAATACAGTTCCACTGTGTTACTGTGTCCTTCATGCGTCTGTCTGAAACCTTTAGAAAACAGCAAAAACAAACATATGTCCACCTGGGATCCAGGGGGATTTTTTTCCCCATTTTTATTGTGTTTATTTATTTGTTTTTATTGAAGTTTAATGTTGCCAGGATAAACAGCCCACCCCCAGAAATTGTCCTCTTTAAGGAACAACTAGATTTGATAGCATGCCAGGTATAGTGTAGGATATGTGGGCAAAAACATCATGTCCTCTGCAGAGGACAGTAATGAATTTGCTGGATCTCAGGAGGTCGTAGCTTTTACAGTTATATACATATATAAATGTATATTACATGGTCAGGTTTGGGGGGAGTGTCTGGGTCTGTACCTTACTGCCAGCTCTGTAATACTGAGGACTGCTGTCCCCTAAGCCCACAAAAGGTCGCCCAAATCATGCTGTTTTCTTGTTTGTTTCCCTGGTGCCAAAATGGCTTTCGTTTCCTTTCCTCCCCCCTAGTTTTGTTCGAAGCACCCCCGCTCTCCTTCTCCTCTCCTTGTCACGTGGTTCTCTTTGCCTTTGTGGAGCTTGTCTTTTGCATACTGTACCTTCATGCGCTGCAGTAATTATATGCTTGGTGTCTCAGGACATGGGGCTATAACTATGAATTTATGTACACTTTAACAAGACATTTAAATGGCTTGTTTTAGATAATATCCAAATGCATTTCGTGCCAGTGAGCACTTTTCTTCTAAGTTGTTTACCTTGAGCTTACACATTTGTTATATGAACAAGGGTAAAAACCCCAAAAATATTATTATTATTATTTTATTTTTATGAGAATCTGGAAGCAGAGCTGCTGACTCTTAGGTTTTCCTAACTTGGGAAATAATAGAGTAGCAGTGATGAAAACAGCGTTGGCAGATTTTCCGCTTGCCCTTACTTGCAGTTATCTCAACACAAATAGCCGCAGCGTTATGTAAAAACCTCGCACTCTGAGAAGAGCCACCAACAACCCCATTATGCAACTGTCAAGGGCTGCGATACATATTCATAAGCGGAACAGAAGGCTAGTGTCTCATTTACGTAAAGAAAGCCGTCTATGTATACGTTTAAATTCCGTCTTATACGAAAATGCATTCAGAGCAAAAACACTCCGTCAGATTTCATGCTCTGGGCTTCAAGACTTACTGACACGTGTTTAGGGGTCATCCTTGGGGGAGGGCAAACAGCAAACAGCAATTCCATTCATGAAAAGACATAATATAAGTAAATATAATATAACGTAAGAATTTAACTAAATAAAATAAAATATAAAAGAAAATAAACCTAATATGTAACTTTGATTACTGATAAATTGCACTCCTTTGAGTATGTTTCGTGTATGCATTTACTCAGCATGCGTTAGGGGGAGATCGGTGTAAGGGTTTTTTAAAGTGCATTTCATGCATCCTAGCAATCGTCTCCGAGTATTCTCATTTCTGATCTCAGCTGCAGAAATTTCTCAGCCACCCGTCTTTCATGTCAAGGTGAAAAAATCGCTGCAGTCCTGCCCCCAACCCCCCCAAAAAAAAGGTTTATAAAGATTGCTGAGCTTTGTCTGCAATTAACTGGGACGAATTACCACAACGTCAGCGTCAATTACCATGCAGGAAATGTAGACAAGGTGGAAGGGAATCATGGCACCTGGCATAGAGCGCGCTGACAGACGTGGTAATTCCTAATGTCAGTGTCTCTACATCGTGACCCAGGTAGCCAAACTTACAAGGCATGAGATGTCCATTAAAGTAAAGACCGAAATGTCAACCGTTTCAGCTGCTGTGAATCAGATGTTTCTGCTTCGGCAAACTCCTTTCCAGAGAAATGCCAACATATAAAGATGCTTTCGTAAAACAAAATAAAAGTCTCAAAAGACATGTGACTATAATTTGAAAAATGTTAGTTATATGTGTTTAAACGCTACATTGCAATTAAATATCAAAATAATTAAGACCTCATTTTTGAAAATACAACCTGATGTAAATATTCAAAACAATTATAACACGGTTTTGTGTCGTTAACAAATTATATTTCTGCCAAGCTTTTACTGTCAAGTGATAAATACTCTCCGCCTTTTTTTTTTTTAGGAGTGGATTCCTATTGTTTTTATGTTTGTTTTTTTTGTTTTGTTTTTGGTCTGTAGTGCAAACGACGGAAGTTTTCGCAGATACTTGTCATCACGTGCAGTGGAGGATTTCCAGAGCTACGTCGTCGACAAGAAGTGGGAAGCGGTTGAACCCGTGCCCGAATGGAAATCACCTTCCTCTTTTGTGTAATTTGCACGACTCCTCCGGAATTAGTCATTTTCTTTCATTTAGGTGTCCTCATTGTACCCTCGTCGATACTGGAAAAGTACACATTACGTGGGCTTAGAATCCAGCATACATTAAAGCTGCCCTTTTGTTTCGCTCTTCTGTACTGTTGGGGATGAAAGTAGGACCTTTTTGTGCTTCTAAATATCTGTCTGTCTGACAGTGTGAGTGGATGGGAGAAGGACTCAAGTCGTACAGACGTGTAGGATATAAATATGCTCGTGTAGCATAGGGTAATTTATACATAAAAAAGACTATGAGGGTGTATGGTGTGTTTGCCAGATAGTAGGAGTCTAAATTATGTTCGGTGATTATTTCGGATTCAGTATCAGTAAATATTTTAGGATGTCTTAGACATTTTATTGTAGCGACATCTTTCTGTCCTTTTCCAGTACCTAAGAGCAAAAGATGTTTTTAGCACAGAGACGCAGAAGCAGAGAGCCGTAATAATGGCCGCGCTGGGAGATCTTGTCTTGTCGTTGCCCCCTAATTGTTCCTTTCTCTTGTGTCTCCCCCACCCAGCATGACAATGATGGCTGGCCTTTTCCGCCTGTCTGTGTGGATCAGGGTACGTTGAATCTTTACTGATGTACATAAATGTTCTTTTTTTTTCTGACCCTGGATTTTAGTTTCTGGTGGGGAAGCGGTGTGTAGATCACTGAGGTTGGATGCTTTGGCCGTGATGGGAAGGTTGCCGACTCAAAGCCCGTGGTTGGCAGAGTGATGTCACCACTGGGCCATTCAGCAAGACCCATAATCCCTGGCTGCTCTCTCAATTGTGCATTACTTTGGATAAAGGTTTCTGCTAAATGAATAAATTTGAACGTAATGATTCCCCCATCCGCTGCCTGTGTTTGTATCTCCACAGCTTTCTTGTATGACTATGCCCGCCTTTAATTCAAGTCTAAAAAAACGAGGCTTATATTAGAAATGGAAATGGCAGGTAGGTTTAAACAAAAGGGATAGATGCTCAACAAGGTGATATTTTGTCAGCGTTAATTATACACATCTTATACTCGGGCATATTCACGCTCCTACAATAATTAATGTTACTATGAGACGTCACCTGGCGCGTGCCTTTGGGGTCAGTTTGACCCCAGGTTAGGCATGAGTTGAAAATGAGCTGTGATTTCACTCGTCTTTTTTCCTTTGCAGCAAATCCACAGTTACCTGACCGAGACGCTCGGTATTCCTGTTTGGGGTTCCTATCTCATATTTGCTCTTGTCACCTTGGTCACTGGACTGCTTCTCGGCCTGGTAAATACACGCTGCTTTCCTGTAATATTCTGCGGCAGCCCTGCGCCGTCATGCATGTCCGTCATTTTTCATTACTGCCCACATGATTTTCCATGTAGGCTGTGGCCGACAAAACTAATATTGATGGTTTTATGCTGTACATATGTCCATGCTGCATTTACAGGTTATCTTTGGGCACGAATATTGATAGTGAAGTGGAGCAATGCAGACTGGTCTTGATCAATCATTTCAGCGATGCATTATTTTGTGATCTGTTTCATGCAAAAACTGGTGAAAGGAGAATATACAAAATAACAATGGCACCATTTAAAACATACGACGCTGTTGCATAAATCATTGTATAATGCAGAGCGATTTGTGTGTCTCTTCTTTTTCGAAAGGGATATGAAAATGACAGCGATGTGATTTCAGCGTCGCACTCGTGACCTTGAAATGAATATTCCCCCTTTGTCTTGCCAGATCCTGGTTTTGAGCGCAGACTGCATTTGCCCTTCAAGGCCACGGTACAGAGACAGGAAATCAGGTAAAGGATAGTGACAGGATGCCTGACCTGCCAGGGCAAATCTGCCGCATTCACGCAAGGACGCGTTCGTCAGTCCCTGCAGGCATGGCAACCATGCGGAAAAGCATAGGAAGTCTCACTTATTAGGGGGAATACAGCAGAAATGATTAACTATTCCATACATTCATCCAATCATCTTCCAGATTCCTTATCCAGTGATGGGTCACAATGGGGGGCTCTTATCATACTATGATAGTAACAAATAACATAAAAAACAGTCACAGGTGCTTTACCCATATTGTTTTCAGTGCAGGCAGTTTTTCTGCAGGCACAATTTGCGATGGATGGATGTATGTATGTTTTAATCCTGAAGCATGTGGCGAGGATGTATTCAATGGAAAGATTGTTAGAAATAATGTAAAATAATGTAAATAAGCAGCCATACCCCTGTCATTCTCGCCAAGGCGCTGGGGAGGGATATGGAGGCTGACATGCTCGACACAGGCCGCATCCACGTGCCTGCGGGGTTTGTTTTCCCTGACCTCGTGAATATTGGAGGCCTTTTGACTGAAAGATGACACCCAAGCAGGCTGTAGCAGTATCCCTGTTTTTCTCCCCGACGGTATAGACGGACACCCAGGGCCCGCTTCTTTGTTTGCCTGACCCTCTTCTACACTTGTAACAACTTTCAGTTTAATGCTTCAGGTTAAGGGCTCCAGAGCATCATTTATGCACCCATAATGGAGGCTACACATTCTCCGCGTTTTCTTTGGGGTCACGATGGGTTATTTTGGCTGGAGCTGAGACGGCCTGGATCGCTGAGTGAGGTGCTGATGCAGGGGGCAGGGGGTTTGATCCCTGCCCTCTCCTCTGGGTGTTTACGGTCTGCACGTCGAACGGGGTTCCCTCTGGGAGTTCTTGTTTTCACCCAGCGGTGAAGCTTGCCCAGGGTTTGCCGTGCTCTCTGAATAAGCCGTAGGCTGGATCCCCAATTCAGACAGTCATTTTCTCCCTGGGATGGGCTCTAGGATGCTTTGGATAATAATTTGGAAGATGGACTGACGGGTCATAAATATACAAAATTCATGAAACCAAAATTTCTAAAACAAGTGTTTGCGCAAACGCGTTTCAAAATTTCACTTGAAAAGCGGTTTCGCTACCGATGCCTAACAAACCGATTTTACTCCTGGAAATCTCGTAATTTTGTTTTAGCCATTTTAGGTACGTTTCAAACGCAGCCAGGTCACCTAATGGGCACAAACGTCGGTCTTGGATGTGGGTGATGCAGCCTGAGTTAGTTGAAATTACCTTTGAGATTATCGAAAGTGACAGCTTGGCTATTTCTGTATCTGATTTAATCTTTTGACCCCGTAGTTGTTACTGAGGCTGGATAATGGAGAAATTTCTGTGGTTATATTTGGACTGCAGCCCCAGTTTCTTTTCAAATTAAATTCACAAAATGAATGCTCTTTTAGTGGGAACAGTGGTTTAACAGTTAGCTGTGTTGCCTCACACCTGTAGGGTTATGGTTTTTATCCCGTCTCTGGCTTTCCCTGTGGAATTAGCATTTTCTCCCAATTTTTAGTGTGTATTTCCCCTTGCCGTCCCAGAACTGAGACTTAGGTGAATTGCCGTCTCTGAACTAAGCACAGTGTGTCATTGTCGGTGATGGTGTAACTGTGATGGAAAATGACCACATCCCCAACCCTGAAACAACCCCTGTGCCTTTCCGCAGAGGTAGAGGCGAAAGAGGATGGATCTGAAGGCGACATAGAAGATACTCTTACAGAGGAAAGGCAGTTGTCGGACGCGGAAAACGAGAGCGCAAAGTTATCTGGAGAGGAGGAATCTACAGGAGAGGAGGTTCTGCCTTCTGAGGGAGAAGTCGGAGCCGCCGACACGCAGACGCCAGAGGGGGCGCCGGAGAGCATGGTGAGAAAGAGGAAACCACAAGGGGCGGAGGCAAACGAAACCTAACTACTAAAGAGTCTGCATTCCTCCAAACAGGAGTATAAAGCCTAGAGCTACAAAGTAAAGGACTCAAGCAACCTTATACTGCAGAAAACGTGTCCAATTCATACATTGAGTTTTATAGGCCACACCTACTACTCGGCACATGATTCTTGTCCATGAAATAATTCATCTCTGTCTTCTCTTCCCAGCATTAAGAAAAAAATCATGACGTTAAAAGCATGCATTATAATAGTACTACTGTATTACTGAAGTAAACCGGGGTAGTAACTGTACTTTTGGCTTAAAATCCTGTAATCGTTTAATTTTAAATGCTGTTTCAATGGTCTAACAAAACAGGTATTGTGCTGCTTTTTTAATGCCAGGGCACAAAGGAAACCAGACCTCAGATGCAAATGAATAAATCTTGGCTTGAAGGCAGGATTAAACAGCCTGTGTTCCTTTTTGCTATGGATTGCTTAAATGTCATTAAGAAGCAGTGAGATCTTGGTGTTCTCTGGGAATCAGCAACTGCTATTCCATTACTAAGCTCAACCTTCCTCTCTCCCAACAAGAACATATATATTCCCATAATACACAGTAAATTCCCAGTAAACTCCACTGGCAATATCAATGCCACTGTGCATTGGGTCAATGCAATTGGGTTTCTTCAATACCATAAAGGATAAAGGTCACTGTTGACTCTAACTATGTGATTGTTGTTGTTTTTATTTTTTTATTTTTTTTGAGGAAAGTGATGTATGTCCTGTCTATGCCAGTTCCATTCACATCAGCCAATTGGGAACCGCATCCATAGAGGTCCAGTGTGGGTGCGGATTTTTAGGATGGCCTCTCAATCAGCCAATGACAGTGGGTCTCCGAGACCACTTTGCTTTATTATTGGCTGATTGAGAGGCCATCCCAAAAACCTCCATGGATCAGGTCCCCCCCCTGTGGTTTAAGGATTTCTTTATTGAAATGAACAACACAATTTATCATATTCATCATTCTTTAGCAAAATATAAGAATCATTTCCTAAATAACTGGCTGACCAATGGAAAGCTTGCTGTAGAGTCTGTCAGGAGCTTCCTGGAATGAGTACTGAGTACTCTTAGATTTGCCTTGCTTGCTGTTGATACTCGTTCTGTTGCAGATGGCTCGGTACGAGGTCAACAGAAAGTGCCATGTACCAGCTACTTTAGCCTAGCATCTGCTGAATATTACAGGGGTAACAGTTAGCTGTGTACAGACCAGCATCCCGTGTAGTAAAAATAACCATTTGTCTGTAAGAGGTGAACTTCCATCAGGGTTGAATCACGATGTGACATTATTGACCTTAAAGAATCCCAGCTGGCACCATCTGTTTGGAGCCTGTTAGCATCGTGAGTGTGTTCTGTGCGTGAGAAGGAAGAGAGGATGAATAAAAGTACCTTTATGAAACAATGTGTTTTAGTAATGATGGTGAGAGTTTGGTTGTGGCAAGTTCAGTTATGCTTTATTTTTTTTTTCATATGAGAAAAGGGCTGAGATCTGGGTAACATGGCCTTAAATTTCTAATTTATTGCATTTTAAGTTGGTGAAATAATATTTTCCAAGTTAAGTTTTCCTGCATGTTTCTTGTACTTGATTATATGGTGTTAATTTACATTTCATTTATCCTATTTTTGTATGAGACCTATTGTAATGGTATTTTGGGAGAATATTACCTGTGTCTAAGGCAAAGAGAAACTGTGAAAAACAGCAGTAAGGTGGGAAAGCATGGCACGAGTTTAATGAGTAAAACTAAATTGTGTAATGTCACTAAGTTAAATGTGCGCTCTGCGATGGGTTAGAGCCCCATCCTGGGTTATTTCCTGCAGCTGCCTTGTGCCCAAAGTTTCCAGGATAGACCCTGGACTGCCGCAATCCTGTATAGCAGTCTTTCCCAATCTGGTCCTTGGGGACTGACAGACAGTTCAAGTTTCTGCTCCCTTTTGCACCCTCCAGGGAGCGAAAATGTGGACTGTCTGCCAGTGAGCTGGGAGGGAGCAAGGACATGGATCATCTGGGGGTCCCCGAGGACCGGGTTAGAAAACACTGCTGCATAAGACGAGCTGTATAGAAGAATGAATCTAATTTTTCTTGTCTCGCCGGAAAGTTCTGCCACTTCAGCTGGACAAGCTATATGATTCCTTTTAAATATACTTCAGTTATTGTGTGTAACTTGCTTTTAAGATCCGTGTGTGTTTTTCTATTTGTTCCTCATGTTAAACCCCCCTGATTTTAGCATTCTGTATCTTCGACGAGTGTCTTCTGGAAAATTCTGTGGGAGTACGTCGCTTGTGTTCCTCATTCTTTGCCAGCTGCCTTAACACACAATACATGTATCCTGCGCTGTGAATTCTCCATGCCATAGTAACATTTGTTCTGGATGGAAAAAAAAAAAAAGATTTGTATTTAATGTGTAGCTAGGGATTATCTTGAATTCAGTGCTTTCTGACTTTAAAATATTTTTTTAAACATTGTAGTATTGTAAAATAAATTTAAATTCTTTAAGCCATATCATATATATAAATTGTTTTTTTTTCTCTCCACAGCAGTAATTGTTTACATATTCTGTATTTATGTAAATTATTTGACTTCTGATTTTTGTTAGAAGAAAAAAAAAAAAACCTCAGTCCAAAGCAAATATACTCATCCTGGTACATCTAGTGGCATTTCCATGACGTGTACAGACATTGAGGTATCATTAGTATGCATAATCCAGAAAATAAAAAGCAATACATCTCCGCAGCAGCTGTTGTATCAAATAATGATTTTTTTTCATGTATGTAGCATAGGGCTGAAAGGAAATTTCATTTTAAATCAATAGCATGTAATAAGTACTGTTTTGAGGTACTACAAAACATACTTGTTTCTAATACGTACATACATTGGGGACGATGCAATGGTTCCCCAGATAGCACCATGAAATTGTCAGTTGAGCCCCCAGTGACTATTCTGGTTTGGTTGCTTATGTACATACTTTGTAATTAGCATTTTTGTAGCACATTTCATTTGAAAGTACTACAGGTATTCTGGGTGTGTCTTTCTTTCTTTCTCTCCATACATGTGCAAGTGTCATTTATTCTTTAGCTCCTAGTACGACTGAACTCGTTAAGTCTTAACAGGGATAATTCCCACTGATCGCATTGAACTGAACTCTCCGATGCTTTTGGGTAAGTGCAAGCTCCTGGAGGAGTCGCCGCCGTGCAGAGTGAGCCGTGGTTAGTGAGCATCTTTCTGCGGGGTTTGTGGTGTTGAAGGATCTCCCTCGTGGAGTTTTCGGGGGTCGCGGGGAGTACGATTTTTGGGCATTTCGATTTTCACTGTGCGTGTTATGAAGTTCAGCATTCAAAGTTGCTAAGAACGTGGTAGCATTTGAAAACTAGTTAGGATTAAGTTAATTAAGGGCTATGTAGTTAATTTCTCAATCAAGTCGTTGATGGTGGTGCAAATAGCCTCGTTCTTAGGTGGTGTCACTCAGCTAAGAAAGGACAATTCTTCATTCCTGGAAAATTAATTTAGATTTATGTTATTACCATTCCCTCATGTTAGCAGAACATTTTGGCATCACTAGGCAAGTGAGTAAAATGCCTGCAGGTCTGGTGGAGCAGGGAGGGTGGCTGTATGGTACACCTGTTGTGGGTGCGGCCGGCATGGCTGAGACGCCTGAGGTCCGGGAGGTAAACCAAGCCGAGGCGGACGTGGAACACCCCCCCGAGTCACGCTACCGGCCGTCGAGTCCTCTCTGTTTCATTTGGACCTCTCTCTTTGAGTGCATCTGACGTGCTTTGACAGGCAGCGGTACTGCATACCTGTAAGTTGGTACCTGAGGCCTATAGGAACCACAAGAAGCTGTCAAACTTTTGTTGAATTCGCAAGAGAGGACACTTTCTTTGCGTTCCCTCACTGAGCTCGTCCTCTTGGAGGAATTTAAAGACTGTTCGCCAGGTTGTATTAGGTTATACAATGAACTGAACGTGAGCTTGATATCTCAAGCTGCCGTTCTAGTTGATGAGTGTAATTTAACATGTAAGAATGAACAGTCCCCCGCCATCCAAGTGTGGTGGAGAAGTAGTTACGTAAACCGGGGCACAGAATAAAAAGTTACCACAATGCACTTCACCTGCACAAAGGCTGCACATAGCAGCTTCTACTGCCATAAGGCAGGGTATGTAATTGTTGACTGTGCATGTTTTAGCCTGGATGAAATAACAATGGCAGCAGTTGAACTGTTCTGTGGGTGTAGGTGTGGGTCTGACTGAAACTGACCATACCTGATGATCCAGCCGATGAAAAAACTACACCTGACCCTCGCTTTGGGCCATTTGCGTGCTGCCGTCAGACGCTATGGATACTGCACACGTTCTCACTTTCCCTCTACCTTCCTCCTTGTCCCCTCCCCCTGCTCTACTTTCTCTTCTGTAGGGGGCGTTGTTCCCATTGGCTTTTGAGAGCCCCATCTCTGTTCGTAGGATCTGCCGGTTGAGGGTGGTACGCAAGGGTGTAACTTCGGATTGAACACTGCGGGGGTTGAGCTCCCCACCCATCCATCATGACAATATGATTATTTGTATCTATTAGGCTACAGCAATAGTCTCTGAGGAACAATGTTTGTGTGTGGCTAAGCAGGCTAAGTCTCAGTATCTGTGATCAGAATCATGGCTGGTTTGAGCCTCGGCCTTGGGAGATCAGTCACATGTCCACGGGCCCTTAAGAAAGGTCCTTACCCCCCCAAGACAAGGGGTGCCGCACGTTGACTGGCCTTGTGCTACGACCCCCAAGCTATGGAGAGCAAGATGGGGCAGGCAAATGGCAAATAAAGCCTATACCCCTTTTTTCTGACAGAGTAATATATACCATTGTACCTAAACACATATACAATTTATGTTACCACTCAGCTGCCCTAGACACCAGTTCTGATGGGGATCATAACAATAAGTCTATGGCAAAACTTCTGAAAATTTCTCATGCACCCAATGAAGAACAGTGGTGCGTAACGGGCTCTATGTTTTTCTGTTACATCGTGTGGGTTAGAGAAATGCAATGCAGCATGGTTATATAAATCTAATCATGTGGGTTAACCCATCAATATCGACTGGCAGCATCCTACACTCAACGGAATGAATGCCTTTTTTTGGGGAGACCTTGCTTAATAACGAGGCTATTTGCATGCTTTCCTGAGCTGAGAGAGAAAATGTGCGATAAAAAGGTAGTTCAACATCACATGAAAGATATGCAACATCCCTAGTCTAGCTTTTACAAGTTGGAAATATCAAAAAGACAAACATTCCATTTTATCCCCTGGGAATTTATGTCTGTCCACTGTATTCTGTGAAGTTTTGTTTACTTTTGCTCATTAAAATAGCATGCCTTTTAACTTTTTTAATTACTTGTTTTTGTCAGTGTAATAAAAAACAACATACCTTGTCCTGTAGTTTAATCTGTTTCATTTATATAATGTTGTTCTGCAAGACAACCTAAAAGTCACCGTGAGAGAAACAATCGGGTTTATGCTGTGTAAAATACCGAAGAGCTGCTTTTCTCTGTGTGGTGGCAATTTAATAGGGCGATTCCATGCAAAGGCCTGCTTGCTGTCTCATCCGTAATGCTGATAAAATGTGTATTAGTATGAGAATTTTTAGGATTTGCCTATATTGGGTTCAAGAAGTCACATGAAAATATAAGCAAATTGACTTGTTGATACTAAGCTTGTCCATGCTCCAAGGCATTTTGTTTGTCAATATGAGTCTAAATGTCACATCCATAGTACTGGAAGTTAACAACACAATCCTCTTCATTTTGGATTTATGCGGTATTTCCAGCTGTTGCCTTTACATAAGATGGCGTTGCAGTATCCATTCGTTTATGCCCTTACGGACCAAGACCAAAGTCGTTGTCCCTGTCATTTCAAATGTTCAAATGCGGGATAATAGAAGGTTACCAGCAATGGAAGAATAATTGCGCAACTATAAAGTCAGAGACTGCAGTGCTCGTTCAGCTGAACCGTGGATGTTAATTATTCATAGGTCGCCGTCTCACTCACATCGTTTAGGGCTCATTTTTAATGTGGACATTAGGGCAAGAAGCAAAAACACTAACGTGTGTCAGTCCTTGTGTCTGCTAAAGTAAACAGAAAATATGCACCGTTCTCATGCTACCTTATTATAATGAACTTATGAGTAATAAATGCTAATATCTATGCAATAATCTTTATAAATTTGTGGATGCTCTTTCCCTTTTCGGTTTTAAAGCAGATGGTAACACAACATGATATGGCCGTAGGTATCACACAAGAAGCCATGCTATTCACCAAAGAAATTTTTATATATATATATATAATGTATAGAAATTGTATAGAAGTATAAAAGTATATATACTTTTATATTTCTATACTTTTATATGGCCATTATTCAGTTTCTTTTATAATGTTATGCATGCATGCATTTTTTATCCTACATGGTCCCCATATCCTGTGATGTCCTGTCCATTCTGATTGATGTACAAGCATGTTACATTAAAGTACCTTCCCTATTACTCATGAAGTCTGTCACATGATCCTGGAGTATACTTCACTGATTCCATCATGTGTGTTCAGTTGCATTGAGCCCCACTGTATTGTCACTTTTATGGACAGTATAGAATCAGAAGTATCAGAAGTGCTTGCTTAGATTTTGAAAGACCCACAACACTAGACTTCGTTTTGACACTGTTCTGTAAAACAATCTCAGCTCAGCTGGTTAGTCAAACATAAGTTAACAAAAACACGAAAGGCCTTATACCAGGGCTGTTCAAATAACGGTCCTCAAGGCCTGAGCACTGCTCATTTTCCATCCTTCCTTTACCCGTGAGGCAGGTGTGAAGGACCTGGGGCCAATCAGAATAAGTAATGATGAAAAAAACTCAGTGGGAGAACTGAAAACAAGGCCCAGATTTGGAATCAAGGTCCAAATTTGAATTTGAATTTAAACCTTAAACTGACCACATCAATCATTCACAGATTGACCCCTCAGCCTTGCTAGAAATCAATTGTGGAGGAGTCCAGTGTGTTATCTGCTGGGAACATGTCAGCGAAGTCAGTGTGCGTCAACGATTATGAAGAGAAAGCCAAGAGGATCCTTCCGAAAGCCGTCTTCGATTACTACATCTCTGGAGCAGACGATGAGGAGACGTTAGCCGACAATGTAGCTGCATTCTCTAGGTATGCTTAATTGTACAGAGATGAAGATGTTGCCTTCGCATTACAGTCCAGTTCCAGTTAATACGGAAATGGCAGTGTGCTTGATACTATTGATGTGATTTGTGTAAGTTTCCCTCATGATGGAAGTGCATGAGGTAACAGTTGTGCAGGCAAGCCAAGTGTAACATTTCAAAACAACATCAGCATGATTTTTTCTATACCTGTCAATCCTCCTGGTGATACTGTTAAGTAATCCTGCTCTTTAATCTTCTGTTATACCGCTGCCTGCTGAGCCTCAGTTTCTGCCAACAGTAGCTTGAAAGTCATAGGTCATTTAGCGCTTTCCTTTCCTGGCACACAGGTGATATTTATTAGCAATAGCAATATGACAAAGTATATCTAACATGTATTGTCATGTATGGAATGGAGGGTCACACACACAGGTTTTGGAGTGTGTGTGTGTGTGTGTGTGTGTGTGTGTGTGTGGTCCAGGCATGCATTACATTATGGGGACTGTTTTTTCAGTCGCCACAAGGGGAAATTCAAATTTATAAAAATCTGTAACTGCAATCAAAAAACTAATAATGTCTAAAGACTTGTATTTTGTTTGATTACTCATGGTTAAGGCTGGGTAGGGGATTGCCCATAGAAATGAATGGCCGGTCCCCGCCGGTGTGTGTGTGTGTGTGTGTGTGTG